>APFE030111159.1:0-48962 GCA_000404065.3 Pinus taeda | reverse complement strand
AAATAAAAATAAAAAAAATTATCTGCAAACCCTTAAATCTGTCCAGTTTATCTCCCTACGCCAACCCTCCATTCACCTGTTGCCCGCATCTATCATCGTCCCATATCTACGTCTTGCATATCCAACCCCTTCAAAATCCTCCAAAACCACAGTCATACATCCCTCATTGTTGCCACTTTTGCGCTGCCTCCTATGTGCTTCTCCAACATTTCCCCTTGCTCCTTCAAGATCTGCACTGATCTCCTCACGCGGCCTTCTCTTCCACGCTTGAGCTCTATTCGCTGCCCATTCGCATTTCTCACCTACGTGTTGCCTTGTTCGAAGCCCAACCCGCATTCTCTTTCTCACTCAATCTGTTCTCCCCTTCCCCCTGTCATCGCACTCCTCCGCTGCCATAACCTGCAAACCCTCTATCCCTCTCCATAGCAGAACGTCTCCTCTGCAACCCACATTCTCTTCGTCACTCCGTCCTCTATCGTCTCAATCTCCTTTCCGCCACAAACCTACAAAACATTCGATTTCTTTTTTGTTTGTATGTATATACATTAGGTTAGTTCTTTTTATTTGTATATTCATTTTGGGTTTATTGTTTAGTTACTTTTTTTAAATTTTCGATTTCATGTAAACAAAACTTTAGTTAGATTAATCAAAATTAAAAAAGAAAAAAGAAAAAAACGAATTGGTTTTGACTTTTATTTCTGATTCGTTTTCATTTCATTTTTATTTTTCAAATTTATGATCTATTTTTTGATTCAAAAAAGATATATAAAAATTCAAAAAATATAGAACTTTAGAAAAATCTGAAACATTTAAAATCTAAAAAATAAAAAAAAATCCTAGAAAATTCCAAAACATTTAAAAAATCTAAAAATTTTAAAATCTTGGTGACGTGAGAATTAAGAATGAAATACATTAAGGGATTTGTGCTTAAACATTAAAAAAAATTAATGTGGCCTATGGCCCATTAAAAATTCGATTTATTAACCCGTTGATTTGTTTTACTTCTTTATTTTTCACATTAAAGCAATTGCCTAAGGAATAATTGAAATGCTAATTTAAAGTTCATTGGTGTTATTTGGTGGTAAAATGCATTTTCATGATTCTTCCATGGTCAAGGTGTGATAAATGTTTTAAATCATATTGGAGAAAGTTAATTTTTATAAATTTGGGTCATTAATGAAAATTATTTTAAATCTAGAATCTCTTGCATTTTGTAGTTTTTGGCATTACATTGATCATTCATGATTGTCACTATTCGTCACATATTGGAAAATTGTTCTGGATAACTTGTCATTTACTTAATCTATGGTTAATTCAAATTAAAGTCATGGTCTGTAGTCATTTTTATCTTGTGATTGTGTCTATCTATCTCAATTGATTGAGACTTATTCTAAATTCATCAAGTTGTTCATCCTTAAAATCTTCTAGAGCCCGTGTTCCACAGGCTACCCTCATCCATTCACCTTAGGGACTACCCCCCTTGACTTGCCTAGGAGAGTCTAAATGGAGTAAGGATTAGAGTGACAGCGCTTACTCTGAGTGTTGTCGTGCTGCCTAGACACTTTGTACGACAATATTTTTTGGCGTCGTTGCCGAGGACCACCTTATTGGGCCTTAGCTTTACGACATTCATCATTCATTTTTCTATCACTCATTTTAGCCGGCAACGCCAACATTTTTTGGCATTGTTACCAGGGATAGAGTTTTTTTGTCCTTGGTTTCATCGACATTGTTTTAATCATCTAATCTTTCCATCATTTCTTATCCCATCAGCACAACATTTCCTGGCCTCATTTGATCTTTTCATCACCCTATCTTTCATCATCTCATTAATCATTTCATATGCACTTTTTGCACCTGGACGTTTCAGTTTGTTTCTTGTTTGGGTGGCGACTCCACTTATTCATTTATTATTTCTCAGACAAGAAGCCCTCCCTTATATCCAACTATTTTTGCCTTTTGGATCCTAGAGCTAGATTCATATTCAAGTGGTGACTCCACTTCTTCCATTTCTCACAAGAATTTCTACTAGAAGCTCACTTCTTGTGGATCTCTTGATTTTCTTGAGCAGGGATCTCTCTCTAGCATCCATTTGGTCCAAGTCATCATGGATGACTTGTTTACCCCATGTCATTTTACCAACTTTCCCCATGATGTGCCGGAAGATGCCATTCATAAATTACCTTTATTCTCAAGGGGTGATTCAGCCGCTACTAGAAAGCATCTATCCAGGGTTACTCACACAATAATCAGACATTGTAGTTCTTCCCAATATAAACATGAAGATATCAAGATGTGTTTGTTTACCTTTTCTTTAGAGGGTGATGCTTTGAATTGGTTTCATAATTGTCCTAAAGATTCTTTCGCTTCTTTATAAGACATCAGCAATGCTTTTAAAGATAGATATGGTGATCAAGGTGGTTCGCCTTGTGCCCCTAATACTATGCAACAGAATGAAAGTGATCTTGTAAAGGATCCAACTGTCAATGAAATATTTCAAGACAATTCTCCATGTCAAAATGTGCCATCCACTTGTACCATTGCAAAACGAATCCGTGATAGTGGAAAAGTAGGAACAAGTTAACAAATCAGTGTCAACAATGAAAGGGAGAATGATAAGCATCTTACAGAAGAACTAAAGCAGTTGGTTAAAGACATGCATTTCAGTCAAACACAACTGGTGAAAAATATGGAGCTTAATCAAGAAAAGTTTATAACTAATTACTTCAAGGATATGAGAACTTTGTACACTCAACTGGAAAAACATGATGAGGAGATGGAAATCGTGAAAATTAAACACTCTAATCACATAGCCACCGTAGTAGTAAAGTGTGCTCAGAGTATGGAGTCTCATCATGAGAAAGAAAGGACTTCCATGCAAAACTATTTACTTGTCATGAGAGAAAAACTTGCTAAGGAAATGGAAACCATGAAAGCTAATCATGACAGAGAAATGAGCTCTATGCAAAATTGCTTGATGACCATAAAGGCAAACAATGACAAAGTAATAAAAGATATGGAAGCTGGTCAGATATGTCTTCAGAATAAGTTATTGACCATGGAGGAAAACCATGCCAAGGAAAACAGTGCTATGAAGGTTGAACACTCTAACCAAATGGATGCCATAACAATACAGGTACAGAAATTCCAGCATTGGTCAGAGGATGAAAGAAACAAGGAAACGTCAACATATCGGAAGCCTCCTTGTCTGCTGCAGCAAGATCCATCTTATTATGAGGAGGTTATTTGTTCCATTGAAAAGTGGATAATTGAAGGTGACCGGGATAAAATGGAAATTAATAAGAATCAGGTTGATCTCACATGGTTAATCCATCAGTCATAAAAGATCGAGTTATGACTCATGACACCTGTGAGCCTGATCCATCATTCTTGACAGAGCAGATGCAAAATGAAGAAAGACATGTCATGCATATCTTACATACTTCATCTGAGAGTTTTGAAGCAGAAAGTTCCACATCATCAGTGATACAGCCTGCCACAAAGAAAAAGCACAAGAGAAAGAGAATGATAAAGGGGTTTGATCCATCTGATGACCGCGAATTGCTTGATTTTCGGATAGGAAGAGGTCGTACCATATGCAGGATTGGACATGGCCATTTGAGGAACAGCCAACAGATTTGCCTGAAAGCAAGCAAATGCTCAGTATGCACTATATTGAACACATATGATGCCATGGGGCATCTTTGTATTGTATTTCTAACCTTATACCCTATTATTTCAGTATTTCATTTTGTAGTTAGATTTGTGTTTTTCACGTTATTAGGATAGTTAATAAATGAAGAGCTTATATCTTTCCTGTGTTTAATGTTATATGATGATTTTTTGGATGGATGCTACTTATGTTATGTTGTGTGTTGTGTGGATGCAAATTCTGGATTCTCACATTCCTCCGATGCAGCAATGTGTCCCCAAGTAGAGCCAGATGTTGACCACTACATGTCAACAACCCATAACAGTACACCCCCTTTTTCGCAAAAGGAATAGTCCCTGATCGATGTTCCGTGTCATCCAGCTATCATCATTAACCTAATCATTATGTTATAATGTAAACCCATTCTGCATGTATATGATGTAAATAATCTCAGCAGATCCATGTCATGTATGTAATTGCCTAGGTAAACCTACTTTTCTGGTGACGATATACATTCCGAGAGGTTTTTTATCTCACCGATCCATTCTCGGATGGTCGGCAAAGTTTTCCTTCAGCCTTACCCCAAAGCCGAAATGTCTTTTGTCACTTGAATCTTAGGGGATTCCTAGTGTTCTAGATTGAATCTATGTAAAAGTGATTTGGGAATAATCCTAACTATTTGGTTAGGTTATTTTATTACAAATTGCTTGGTCTGCTGGATTATATTTGTGTCGCAAAAATGGGTAGTCTGTGAGGGTCTTTTGCAGATGGGTTTTCGCCCTTGAGATGTAAAAAATATGAAAATCATAATGTAAAGTGTCTTGAAGGCTGGAAAAATAATTTATCCCCTCATAAGTTAATTAATTAAATTTTCTAGCCAAAAATTAATTAAAATCCTATGCCAGAAATTTAATTAATTCTAGGTCTTAGGTAAATTTAAATTCTCCGAAGGCAAAATTCGTTGGTCCTTAAAAATCAAAATTTAAGAGGTCCAGGGACTAAGGTAAATTAATTATTTTGATAAATTTTAAGCCTTTGATCCCTGGGGTTAAGTCAAAGTCAAAATTTTAAGGAAATTAATTCAAAATTTTAATTTTTGAATTAATTAAAATGCATTTAATTGAAAAATCCAAATTTCCTCAAAAATTTAAAATTTCGACGGATGAGATTAAAGGAAATTTTGATCCTCATCAACGGTCGAAATTGCTTTGATGAGGATCACTCAAACTAGTCGTTAGAGGATTTATCTTTAAATAGGAGGCCATTTGTCAGTGCATTCATCCGACCTTCAAGTTGTGTGTTAAGCGAAAACCTCTCTTGTAATCCTTTTTTTTTAATAAAGGAAGACTTTGGGGTTAATCTTCGTCGGTGTTACTCTTCATGGAATACTGTAAAATGTATTGTTTTCATGTGTAAATTTTTTTTAGCCATTGATAATAGCTTCTGAAGAGTGATTTGAGTACAAGTATCTTGCTCAGTCACTGGGGTTTAAGTGATAATTTAAGTTTTGAACGTAATAACAGGTATCTCTATTTATCTGAATTTTATTATCATTTTCTCGCTCTATTTTGATGGCTGGATTGAATTTTGCAGGAGAATCTTTATTTTTAGATCATCGGGTGTTCAGGGAAGTTTTCAGTTGGACCAGCCAACTCCTGATCCGTGTTTTCTGAAGAGCCCAACTTAATTTGATCCCGAGCTTATCATAAGAATTTTAGTGGTGATGCATGAAGGGTTTTGAGCTAAGCACCTCCTTTAAAATTCATAAATTTTAATTTTTTATGTGCGAAATTGATAAATCTGGTTGTTGAGAGCCTTAAATTGTCAGATATAGGAGCGGAGTTGGACTCACACTCCCCAGATCTGATAGATATGCCATTCCTATGCATAGATATGTAATTATTTTTGGTTTTCTAACTTGGGTTTTGTTGGGTTTTAGTTTTATCATTATATATTTCGTTTGGGTGTTTTTTGTTGCCTTGCAGCTACAGATCTAAGGAAGAAATCTTTGTAGAGTCCAGATGTAGGCCCTGGAGGGTAAGATCTAGATCTCTGGGGTTTATCCACATCATTTTACAGGGATTTTATTCAAAATATTTTTTGCAGTGGTTTTCGAAAGTTTTTAAAACTGAAAAATTTTATAAGGCTTTCTGGGCTACCATTTTGCATAATGGTTTATTGCCTAGGTTTCTAGGTTCACTATGTAATTTCAAAAAATTAAAAAAAAAAACCCTCTTCTGTAGCTTTCCCGCAGTCATTTTTCTGGCTTGCATTTTCTTCGTGGCCTCCATATTTCTACCAAAAAATGGGTTTCCTAAACCCTGTTGCCATTCATTTTTCACTCCCTCCATTTATCTGCAAACCCTTAAATCCATCCAGTTTATCTCCCTACGCCAACCTTCCATTCACCTACTGCCTGCATCTACAATCGTCCCATATCCACGTCTTGCATATCCATTCCCTATGTTACTTGGGAGCGGGAGCGGGAGCGAAAACGGGAGTGGGGAGTGAGAGCGAAAACGGGAGCGGGAGCGGGGAGCGGGAGCGAAAACAGGAGCGAGAGCAACATTTTCAGAAGCTCCTAGTTTGGGAGCGACTCCCGAAGCGATTTTTTAAAAATATATATATTTTATATATTTTTTAATTTTTGATACATATATGTCAACAAAGACATGTAGAATGATGAATTAGATATAAAAAACATAAAAAAACATAGATTGATCATTGAACCATATCACATTAATCATCTAGAAGTTATAATCTTCATCAACCATGTCCACAAGTTAGTAAAATACATATTACAACTGCAACATATTGAGTCTCGTGAATCATGATTCATCAAATTCAATCTTAAAGTTTCAACTCCAAGCTTTCAAAATTGAAAATTCAATATAAAACATTTATCATCATTGATCACCAAAGTTGTACTTGTAAGCTAAGTTTAACCATTACAAGAAATATTATTTCTTGTAAGTCCTAACTTCTAACTGTTAACATGAAATGAAATGTTATAAAATGAAACATGAATAATGAAATGAAATGAAACAACTTTAGTCTTTCACAAAGCATCATATTCATAATTCACAATATTACCAATGAGTTATAATTGCCAAGGCCCAACTTCAAACTTCAAATTTTCATTGTCACAGTGATATATTGTTTACAAAAAATATCATTATGATATGAAAGAGTCAAAAGTCAAGAGTTAAGGACTCCAAACTCAACAGTTATGAAAACTAATAGAAACTAGAAAAGACAAGTAAACTGTAAATCTACATGTGGCCCTTGCCACGAGAGTCTCCAGGAGTATAAGCAGGTCGTGGTGGTCTTCTAGGAGTCTCCCGCACAGACTGATGACCGGAACTAGAACCTCCACGTGAGGGTGTATGGAGGTGGCGACAGCAAAGGAACAAGACTTGGAACTCGAGCACTGCTACTGGATGGTGGAGGTGGAGGTGGCATGGCTGCTACAGCTGCTTCATCTTCATCCCTTACAAGTTCCTCTTCCAGTTCTTCAAGATGTACAATGCCATCCTCCAAATTGTCTTCCTCTGAGTGATTGTCCCAAATTTTATATGTGGGATCCTCATAAGCCCGATCACAGTAATGACTCAACAACCTCAAGTTGTAGTGCACATAAACCAAGCTTTCTGCTCGGTTTTCATTGAGTCTGTTTCTTTTCACATTATGTATATAGTTGTAGGTGCTCCAACACCTCTCTACAGAAGAAGTATTTACAACGTGTGAAAGAACTTTTTTTGCCAACTTTGGCAAAAGTCCCTGGCCGCCATATGTTTCCCACCATGTGAAAGAATCAACTCTATCTCTGTCATCCATTGCATGGAAGCTACCATACAAACCAGCGCCACTTAAGTATTTGCCTATTTCAAGGCAGACAGTTGCACATTCCTCCCTGTCAGGTATCAACTTTTCTAATGCTTGCAAATATCCACTAGTTACCTCTGGATCTAAATGGGGTTTGGTCCTAATCCCACCCCCTGGTGCAGGTTGGCCCAACCAAGATGTAGAGTAGTATTTTGGCGTAAGGATATATGCCAAGCAATGTAGTGGAAGATTAAGTCTATTCCACCGTTCACACACACAATCGTGAATCAGTTTGTACAAGTCGGGATCTCTGTTATGAACAATATCTTCTATTTGCCCCAACATGGTATCCATTTGCTCATACTCCTCGCCAATCACTGGTTTGTCTGCATCTGCAAACCGAATCATGTGATAAATGGGCTTGGTGAAATCCAATACTTGCCTCACACTTATCCAAAAATGACCATTAAGAGCGGCCTCCTCCACCAGTTCAAAACCTCGCCTGTCAGCTACATTTGTAGCCCTTTCCTTTAATACCTGCCAATGTGGAATTGATACCATGCTAGCCAATGACTCTCTTACCTTCAAAAGGCGCCTGAAGGTGAGGTAATAGCTACCAAATCTGGTCTTCGCAATCTTCAACAGCTCCAATCTTGAGTGACTGTGGAAAAGGCCATGGGTATTGCTTTGATTTGTAATAAATTTTATCATTTGTTTGCCTTTCCTGTACAAATCACCAATCCATGTGTATTGTGCATTTTTGTTTTTGACAACATCATGCATCAGAAGGTTCAATGTGTGAACCAAACATCCAGACCAAAATATGTTGGGGTATTTATCCTCAATAATTGCTCCCGCTGCCCTACAATTAGGAGCATTATCAGTGATGACTTGCATGACATTGTATGGCCCAATACGGTCAATTGTTTCAAGTAATGCTTTTGCAATATTGATGGTTGTCTTGAACTTGTCTGAGTAATCATGTGTAGTTAGAAAGATGGCACCACTAACAGACACAGCAAGAACACTTATCAATGGCTTGCCTTTTACATTTGTCCATCCATCAGATACAATGGACACCCCATCGTCAGTCCAAGAACTTGTCATTCTATTCAAAGAATATGATATTTTTGCTTTTTCATGATCAAGGCCAACGGTTCTTGCCTTGTCATACCCAGGGCTCTTGTATCCTTTAGGGGCATCATTTATGGCAGAAACCATTTCGTGCCAATAAGGTGAGCGAAGAACATTGAAGGTATCCCACATGCATAGAGAAACCTGTAAACCTTTGACTCCACATCATTCCTACACCCCTCATCAAGGAAATCTGATATGGTTCTACGCCTTAAAGCTGATGACCTTGTGCCTCCATATCCACTGCCTTGGGAGGATGTTGAAGGAGTTCTTTGTGATTGTGAGCTTGGTTCAAAGAAACCCCTTGATTTTTTTTATTTGTATTGGGCTTCCTCCTCTTCCCTTATGTATTTGGCTCTATCCGTTGCTGACACCGCTGTACAAGTTTTGATTCCTATTTGTTTGTCTCCATCCCATGGCCTTTTCCCGCAGAGGTGTCTTCTAGCACGGGTGTATGAACCTGTGTAATCAGTGTTGCAATGGGAGCAATGAAATTTAGTGGTTCCACCCCCTCTCCCTGTTTCAGCCCTGTTAACATATTTCCACAATGGGGTTTGGTCTTGTTTAGTTTTTTGAGGGTCATGTTCACCCTCCTCCTCACCGGGGTTTTCACCAATTCGACTTTCTCCAGCTTCTTCATCCCCCTCTTCAGTTTGGCCCCTTCGTTTCCTACTCTCCAGCACCATAATAACCATAAAAGGGACCAAGAAGAGGAAAATGCCCAAAAATATAGCCAGGTCCATGGTGTTTGATATTTGTAGGCTTTTGAATCTGCAAATTAATTTAATTTATTTAGATTAATAAATTTAATTTATATTCATTTAGATTCATGATTTTTAAACTAAATAAGGTTAATAAACTAAATAAATTAAATTAAACTAACTAAATTACTACCTAACTAAATTAAACTAACTAAACTAACTAAATTACTAAGTTACTTACCTCTTTGCAGGCTTGCTCCTTGCTCTTCGACTTCGGCGCTTGCTCCTCGCTTCTCCTCGCTCCTTTGCTCTTGCTCTCCAGCTCTTCTCAACTCATTCAAGTGATAATGAAATGTTTTTTGGCCCATTGGGCTTTTAAAACAATTTTTTTTTTAAATTTGATATTTTTTTGGGGTCTGCGGATTTTTTTCCGTCGGAACGCCCCCAGCGCCGCCCGATTCACTCCCGGAGCGATTTTTTAAAGGTCGGGAGCGATCGCTTCCGAGCTTTAAATTTCGCTCCGGGAGTGACGAGAGCGACGCTCCCAACAACGCTCATGAAATTAGCAGGGAGAATTTTTTTTGTCGAGAGCGATTTCAGAAGCGCACTCCCAACCCGCTCCCGAGCCGCTCCCACCCGGAGCGCGGATTGGGAGCGGGTTCGAAGGGGGGGGCCACTCCCCCGCAACTCTGTTGCAAATTATAGTTTCCATAGTTTAAAAGGAACTGAAGCCAAGAAGTATTAGCTTTATACATTATTGTCTCATGATGTGAATAACCAAAAAAGGCATTCTTGAAGAAGCCAAGAAACTCTGCTCTATGATTAGATTCCCTGATTAGATGTCACGAAATTCAACATGTAATCTGAGTCCAAGTGCACAACATAAAGAGATGCTTGGATGCTCATACCGATCAAGGGAATTAAGAGAAGTAGTTAATCAATATGTTTTTCTAGAACCATGGCAAATTCATAGAATAAGAGTTTACTTGCTGATGCATGAGAGATACAGATTACAAAGGACGAATGGACAGTCTCTTGAATGCGTTGATAAATGGATATTGAGAAAGCTGGTATGTTCAGATCATAAGTGTACAGATATTGCCACATCATGTTGAATATACCACTGTTTAAAAATTCAGAGGTGTGTTGCATTCATTGTTGTATTGCAGAAAGGTCTCATATAAAGTTGTCTGTAAAAGAGATTCCTGCCAAAAAATTGACAGCCTCATAATTTATATGATGAGCAAGACTATTTTGAAGTGTATGCCATTAGGGTTTTTTATTGAAATTCTGTTGTTCTATGTTGTAACAATCACTTATTCTAAAACTTCTTTCTACTGCAATATTAGTTAATCAATTGTAGATAGAACATAAAACAAATGCAAAATTGAAGACAGCCAAGAACAAAGAAACGCAAAATTTAGGTCCAATGACCAGGGAAAAACCCACAAGGGGAAAAGCCAATCAGATTCTTCTTCTATTAGATACCAAGTGTTTAGCAGAGATACAGAGTACAATGAGAGATGAAAAGAATGAGTAAGTTCACCCAAATCTGAACAAGTTGTAGCATGAAGATCACCGGTAGCAGAAGCAGATGCAAACACTAAGTCAACCTTCCCTTCCACTGAATCAACATTGAAAGAATGAATCAATCCTTGGCTCACCAAGTTTTTCTCTTACTCTCCAAGTCTCTCTTCAGGTCTCTTCAACTCTCTCACTCAAGATTGAATTCTTCTTTCACAATGCACTAGTAAGAAGATGAGATGATATGAGATACATATATAGGAGCAACGAATTCTTATCATAAAGGAGGAGTAATACGCATGCCTTGAGGAAGTGTAACATATGCCATTTAGGGGAGTGTAACTCATGCCATTAAGGAGAGAAACACATGCCTTGAGGAAGTGTAACATATGCCATTTAGGGGAGTTTAACTCATGCCATTAAGGAGAGAAACGCATGCCTTAATAACTTATGCCATTAAGGAGAGGTACGCATGCCTTAGATAAGGAGAGTAACATATGCATTAAAGAGAGCATAATAGGAATCTTTTATAACATGCCTTTAATGAGTGTAAGAGGAATATGTCATGTCTTTAATGAGTGTGTAAGAGAGAGTGTAACGTGTCATTAACAGAGAGATAGAGAGAACTACGTAGCAATATGTGATACATCAAGGAGAGAGGTGCGAGGTGATTGAGATGATGAAGGTAAACTGACTTGTAATTCTTTTTAATCATAATATCATAAAGGATAATAATAATAATATTGATGATTAATTCGAGATTGAACTATTAAGATTGATTAATGATAAGTTAAGTGATATTCCATCAATTATACGTGATTACCAATTGATACAAGGTGATTTACTAATTTTGGAAAGTCATACTTGAGATACTAGACATGACTTTCTATATTTAGAAAGTCACTCCAAAATTGACCGAAATAAGGTTTTATTGAAGGAAGTTCATCCCTGAGAAATTTCTTTTTGCAACAAAGATCTTTGCTTCCTCTGCTTATCTTTGTTCATCTCTACTCTAGAACAATGATGTCTCAACCTGATGAACAAAAATCATCATAGGGGAGATTCATCTATCACCCTATATCCATTGATATTCCGAGCTTGACATAGAATTGGGGAGATTACCACTTGTCAACACCTAAAAAAGATCACGCACAACCAAGCATTACCATAAGAGACATGTGATAGAACACCTTCATCCACAAACTTTAGGGGAATTACGACTTGTCAACACATGACAAGGATCGTGCATAACCAAGTCTCATCTTTGCTTGGGGGGATTACCACTTGTCAACACTTGACAAGGATCGAGCATGACCAAGCTTTACCACACTCGTTGGCCAAATGGGTGGGAATCCCAACAAGCCCAGCTTGTGGGTAGGATGCATATAGGGGTATATTCTTGGCAAGTCCCAAACTTGATAGTAGGGAGGATTACCACTTGTCAAGACATGACAAGGTGTGAAAATTTCTGAATCTACACATTTGAAATCCTACCGCAACCACTGGTTTATCATCTCCTACTTGTTTTTACATTCAACAAGTTTATTTAATTACTTAAACAGTGATGAAAACACTATTTCAGACTACACATACATACAAATCATGAACTGAAATATAACGAGACAAATACACAAGGGACACCGTTATTTTTGGACAAACATCCCCAAAAAAACCCAATGCGGGAAAATCGGTGCAGCAATTCTGAGGGTTTTATATTATTATGCAGTGGTTCTAAATACAACTCTGGATGCCCTCCTAGCTCTCAAGTTACAGAGATAAAAATATACTGGCAGAAACCTAAGTGAGATTACCTCACTTCACCCGGCAAAATCTCTCCGTTCCGACAACTGGACTCACTGTCCGCGGCTACAACTGTGCTGCTCCTTCGCATTCGCTGTGTGGACCTGCGTGGAGCACACTAGGACACTGCGTCAACATTGCGCTACCTCCTCTGCCTCCTGGAGCTCTGACGTCAGCCTTCTCGGCTAATCCTACTGCTCCCCAGCTGAATTCGGACATTTGTTGGAGGGTGGCTCTACCCCTGCGCTGGCACTACGTCAAGCAATGTGTGGGCCCTTCCTGGCCCAACGTCAGCCTCCATGGGTCTGTGCTGCCTCCTCTGGCGTCTCTCAGCCTCTCTCTGTTGTGTATTCGAGGTCCCGGAGAAGATCCTCCAACCTCAACGATCCTTGCCCCTCTGCTGCAACAGATCACTTGTTCGATTTTCTCAGCAAACCTTGCCCCAGAAAAATCGATCTGACTGATCTCTCAAGCGTATCTCTAACTGACCCTCAAGTCTCCTCTTATACTTTTCCTGTTGAATCAACGGTCGAGATTAAGTCCCTAATCAATGGCTAAGATTAAAACAGACTTTATTCTTGTCACTTAGAAGTTTCTCACCCATATTCTTATTAATACCCATTAATATTTTTATTTTCCTATGTTTAGACTTAGGAACCCATTAAAAATATTAATTATTTTATTAACTCCTCATCCTAGTGGAATTTATCCAAACTCTTTCTGGGTCTTGGAGATCTCATTTGTTCTAGCCCCTCCAAAAAATTTCGAAGCTAGAGTACATCTGATGCTACCCAAAATCAACACTCCCTCTTAGCAAGGAATGTGCTCTAGTAACACTTCTCAACAAAATTACTACACTAATCCACTACATCGGTCCTCTGTGTTGCTGATGCTTGGTCTGATTCCCTTCATCCACTGCATCGCTGCTTCCTGTACTGCTGCCCATGATTCTACCATTGTCACTACTATATCTGTACTCAGCTCCCTCTCAAAATGTTGCCTCATGCTGCCCATAGCACTGCCACTGCTAACTGTTGCACTACAACTCAGTTGCTGAGAAGTAAGCAACTGAAAATTCACCCAAGAACTGACATGTTGGTCAGTCTGGATGCCTCGTGATGTTGAAGCTACCTCTGCTGCTAATCTGTGTTGACCCTCTATTGCTACTGCAAACTGTTATGTGCCTCTCGCACTGCTACAAAATTTACTGCGTTGCCTCAAACTTTGGCACTCTATCTTTGCCACTGTTGCTCCATCACACGTCGCTCCAACCGACACCCATCATTTTGCTACTATTGTTCAGGGCTCCTGTAGTCGTATCTGATCGAAGAGTTTGGGCATCTCAAGGATCTTGCCCGAGTTCATGTAGTCCTCTCGACTACAACTCCATGTCACCACACGTCTTCTCCAAAGGCGCATGAACACTCATGGCACAATTGACATCCTCGCCTTCCCTATCAACTTTCCCTAGAGCAGCCTTTAAGTCAGAAGCCTCCTCCTTGCCCTTCTTTCGGGGGCACTGGGTGGCATAATGTCCAAGTTCCCCACACTTGAGGCATCTGACCTTGGTTATGTCCTTCTTCTTTCTCTTTTGTTGCTCTTGCTGTCCTGGTGATGCGAGAGTTACATCCTCCTCTTCCTCCTTCTTGAATCAGGCTCTTTTGTCGCTACCTGCTACCTTGGTCAACCTCTTGATCTCTTCTTGTCGAAGAGCTGCCTACATCTCCTCCTAACTGGGGAGAGTCACTCTGCCCAAGATACTTTCGACACATGTCTCCCAGTCCTTGGTGACTACATTCAAGGCAGTCCTGACCATGAATTCAGGATCTAGTGTAGACCACACACAAGTCAACTGATCTCTAATCCCTTGCAACCTGAGGAGGAAGGGATCGATCTCTTCTCCCTTCTGCATCTGGTACTGTCTCAACTGATTTTCTAATAGCATCTTCCGCTGGATGGAAGTGCCTTGGTACAAGGTGGTCAGCGTCTCCCACATCTCCCTTGTTGTTTCTTTTTCAACAATGTGTGGTACTACATGATCTTTGACCTCGTCTAGGATCATGCACTTGACCTTCGCCTGGGTCTCCTCGTACTTCTTAAACGGATCAGCGTCAACTGGAACAGCAACTACTTTCAAGGCATAGTTCTTGATGCGATTCTTGTCTAGGACTGCCAGGATCCTGGCATTCCAAATGATAAAATTGGAGGCTCCATCCAATCCATCCTAATCCCTCAATCCATTGACCGTCGTCTCTACTCAAAAATAGGATCGGTTCTCTTCTCCCTCTCTCGTTGTTAATCTAGCAAGACTCGGATCTGGATTTCTTCAGCGCTAGAAATCCTCTAAGGAACAAGCTCCTCTAGACTCCCTCTGAGTCCTTATTTCCTTCACGGAAATCCTCCAGCCAAATGTCGAATCACTCCTCTCCAATCCTCCTTTGCTACTGCAACCTGGATCTAGATTTCTTTGGCTAGAAATCTATCACAGCAGTGACTCCCCCTACCTCGGTTCTGTCTCCACAGACAATGTTCTACACCAACAGCAACAGTGTCCCACCAGCTCCTTAGATCGAATTTGCTCCTCCAGCCCCGATAACTCACTGATTCGAACCTCCAGGCTCTTCACTCACCTAGAGCGCTGACGCAGTCACTACGTAGGCTCCTCTTGGGTTTTGCATCACCCTTTGCAAGCTCAAAGTGCTGACGCAAGCATTGCATGAGCCTTTGCGTCACTTCTTTGGCCCTGCGTCACTCCTGCAACTGCTCCTCTGCCTCTGAAACAATGTTGTCACTCGAGACAGATGCTTCTTTGCAGCAAATTCTCTGGATCTCTCGGCAGGTGTCTTCAATCTCCTATGATCTGCATTGCTCTGATACCATGTGAAAATTTTTGAATCTACACATCAGAAATCCTACTACAACCATTGGTTTATCATCTCCTACTTGTTTTTACATTCAACAAGTTTATTTAATTACTTAAACGGTGATGAAAACGCTATTATAGACTACACATACATACAGATCATGAACTGAAATATAACGAGACAAATACACAAGGGACACCGTTATTTTTGGACAAACGTCCCCGGAAAAACCCAATGCAGGAAAACCAATGTAGCAACTCTGAGTTTTTTCTATTATTAAGCAGTAATTCTTAATACAACTTTGGATGCCCACCCGGCTATCCAGTTAAAGAGATAAAAATATACTGGCAGAAACCTACGTGAGATTAACTCACTTCACCTGGCAAAATCTCTCTGTTCCAGCAACTAGACTGACTCTCCCCGGCTACAACTGCGCTGCCCCTTCGCAGTAGCTGTGTGGGCCTGCGTGGAGCACACTGGGACATTGCGTTAGCACTACACTGCCTCCTCTGCCTCCTGAAGCTCTGACATCGTTGATCCTGCTGCTCCCCGGCTGAATTCAGACTTCTGCTGGAGGGTGGCTCTGCCCCTGTACTGGTACTGCATCAAGCAATGCGTGAGGCCCTTCCTGGCCCAACGTCAGCCTCCTTGGGTCTGCACTGCCTCCTCTGGCGTCTCTCTGTTGTGTATTCGAGGTCTCGGAGAAGATCCTCCAACCTCAACGATTCCTGCCCCTCTGCTGCAATAGATCACTAGTTTGATTTTCTCAACAAACCTTGCCCCAGAAAAATAGAATTGGCTGATCTCTCAAGTGTATCTGCAACTGACCCTCAAACCTCCTCTTATACTTTTCATGTTGATGAATCAACAGTCGAGATTAAGTCACTAATCAACGACTAAGATTAAAACAGACTTGATCCTTGTCACTTAGAAGTTTCTCACCCATATTCTTATTAATACCCATAATATTTTTATTTTCCTAAGTTTAGACTTAGGAACCGATTAAAAATATTAATTATTTTAATAACTCCTCATCCGTGTGGAATTTTTCCAAACAATTTCTGGGTCTTGGAGAACTCATGTGTTCTAGCCCCTCCACAAAATTTCGAAGCTAGAGCACATCCGATGCTACCCAAAATCAACAAAAAGGATCGCACACAACCTACAGTGAAGAATTCCCTCAACCCCAAGAGCTCTCCTAGCTCCATTCCCATCTTGTGAGCTCAAACAAGAGAGAAGAGGATAGCTCAGTGTTTTCAATAATCCATGACTGCGCCCACCAAGAAGGGTCACATCTGTCAGTCCAAGCTGCTCTCTGAATACCAAGAACTTCCTTTTCAAGAAAGGCTTCATAAGTATGTCAGTTATCTAATCATCAGTCGCAATATGATGGAGCCTCACTGCTCCTCTCTACACCATATCCCGAATATAGTCATATTTAATATCAATGTGCTTGGACTTGTCATGGAACACGAGATTTTCTGCAAATTGAATCCCACTATTACTGTCAGAGTATATTATTGTCGTATCTAGCACATGCTCAAACAACTCTCCAAAGAGCTTACCCAGCCATACTGCCTCACAGCTAACCATGCTAGCAACAATGTACTCAGCTTCAGTCATGCTAAGGACTACAGACTTTTGTTTCTTTCTCATCCAAGATATCATGGAAGATGCCAAGCTAAAGCAACATCGAGATGTGCTCTTTCTGTCAACAGAGTTACCAGCCTAGTCAACATTAGAGCACCCAAATAATCCTACATCTCCAGCAGTATATCTCAATCCAAGATTAATAGTCCCATGCAGGTATCTCAACGCATGCTTTGCAGCAATCCAGTGTACATGTGATGGCTTAATCATATATTGGCTCAGAGTATTTGCTACAAAACATATGTCGAGTCTAGTATTCACTAAGAACATCAGTGCCCCAATCAATTGGCAATAAGGATTTGTCGAATTAAGACATACAACTTCACCAAATAACTTCTTGAAATTCATTTCCATTGGTGTATTCACGGACTTACATTCTGTCATACCAAATCTTTCCAGTAGCTTGACAACATATTTTCCTTGAGAAAGGAAAATCTCACTAAGTCTTTGCTCGGAAACCTATAGAAAACTTAGAGCAATAAACTCTCCTTGTTATTGTTGTCTTTGTGTGTTGTTGTAGGCAAGGATTTTAGCAATATGTTTGTAACTAGTTCCCCTGTTGTTGCATACCTTGTGCCATTTGCACATTGAATTTCCTTGTTGCGGTACTGGATCCTAACCTATAAGGTCAAGGGTTTAGGAAATGAATACCATAATGACACAAACTGTATTAGAAATGAAAAGATCAACCTGAAGGACCTGCACATCAACTTGAAGGTCGGACACATTGAAAGAAAAATATGACAAGAATTCTTCTGCTAACCTATAGGCCCAGGAAGTAATGCATCAAATGAAGATCTTTCATTTCAAAATTAGAAGCTAACTCCCTCTTACACTGGAGGATAAGAGGTTCTTCACCTGTCAAGAATAACTCATCAACATATAATACCAAAATCAAAGGCATACCTTGAATCGTTTTGAAGTGGAGATTTGAATCAGCATTGCTTCTGGTAAAACCAAGCTTCATCAAGAAGCTATCAATGCGGGCATACCCAGCTCTTGGGGCTTGCCTCAATCCATAAAGAGTTTTCTTCAGTCTACACAAATGACTTTTCCAGTCATGTACTTCAAAGCCTTGTGGTTTCTCCACAAATACTTCTTCCTTGAGGAAGCCATGTAGAAAAGCAGTTTTCACATCCATTTAGTGAAGAGTCCATCCATGACTAGTAGCTAGAGACACAATAGATTGGATGGTAGTACACTGAGCAACACGCGCAAAAATATCATCATAGTCTACTCCCTCTTCCTGAGAGAAACCTCTAGCCACAAATCTAACATTATATTTTTCAATACTTCCATCTGCACCATGTTTAATTTTGTACAACCACTTAGAAGTCGCAACAAACTTACCTTCGGGTCTTGGAACTACTTCCCATACATCATTATGTATGATGGACTCATATTCTTTGACCATTGCATCTTTCTATACTTGATCTTTCACTACTTCTTCAAAAGTGCATGTTTCAGCATGAATAATGTAGCTCATGGCTACAACGTATCCCTAGAATCGGCATGGCTTCTTGCGTTTTTTAAAGGTTCCTCTAAGGGTAGCATGTCTATCAGCATCTTGTAAAGTGTCATGAATCCATAATGGTCTCTTTCTAGCAGGAAGATCACATGGAGGACAATCCAAGGGGTCTATCGTCGCTTTTTCTAACACTTGTAGCACAAGTGCTTCAGGAGATATAGAAAGCTTCCTAGAGACAGCCTCTGGGTTGATTGTAGACCAGTGCCTAGGATATCTTAAATAGAGGAGTACATGGAAGATTATCAATGAGGGGTTGTTGTTGCACTCCAATTGTCACGTAGTTTGAAAAGATAATAAAGGGGGGCTTGGTTCAATAGTCTTTCATCAAGGTGAACTCAAGCAGATACATGGATCCAAATACAGGGGGTGAATCGGGTTGATCTCAAAGAGGATTATCTTGTTCTGATGGCCGACACACAACAACAAGTAGCTTAATATTGAAGTTGTAGTAAAGGTGAAGAGGAGGAAATAAAGGAAGGAAATAGATGCAAAGGGTTGTAAGCAAGACAAAATCCTAAACAGCAATGCTCTGGTAGAAGGATGGAAAGCAGAAGAGATGGAATGATAGGAATTGTGGAGAGCGAATTAAGGTTTCAAGTTCTATAGCTCATGGATACACTTATCACTAACCAGCATATGTAAACATGTGCTCTTAAAGGTACATAAGTAAATCTTTAAATAAGACAGGTACTGTTACTATTTAGCAACATACATATAACCATGAGAGAATGAGACCTGCAGCTTCATTACACAATTTCAGTAAAAGAGAAACATACATGAAATGAGATTTACAAAGGGGAAAACATACTTCTTACAACCATGATTGGAATCACCAAAGAGTTTCATTAATCCTCAAAATGAGTCCAATATACCAGTCCATTACATTTAGTCGTACATCGCTCGAGTCCCTCATGAACAGGCAATTAGAACCAAAGTGGAATCACAAAATTTAGACCATTGCGAGTGCAGAATTCTGGAACCTGTATTAAGTCTTTCTTCCCTCTATTTATAAGGAGAGGGGAAGCTTTGGAAAAACATTACAAAATATCACAGCCTGAGCTCCAACTGTCTAATAGACCAGTTGTCTTGGCATGCAAAGGTTGCTACCCACAGTGATTTGATTCGGATTTGATTCCATTCTTGAAAATATAGAAATTACAAAATAATAATAAAAAGGAAAAAAAAATTATGATGGGAGGAAAATATCTCTCAGACGCCCCCGGTATGGCCTCTGCTCAAGCCACGTCTCTGCCTCAATGTTCCAGCCAGTCCGCCTATCGCTTTCACCTTAACTGTTTGGCTTCACCACTCTCTAGAGTTGGTAGCGATCAACTGTGTTTGTCTCAGAGTGGAAGCGAAGATCGATCTAGTAGTCCTGAGTTAGGTCTTCCCTGAGCCCCATACTAATTTACCACCGCTCCATGATTTCATTTAATATTGCAGTTTCCAACCCATACGCCTTCAAAGCTCTGTACCATGTTATCGGAATGCAACACACCTTATAAAATAACCATGGTGTGATATCGAGGATTCTCCAGTATGGACACTTAACACTGCAAAACATTTCGCATCAGCCAGTTCCAATCCCCTTAGGCCCCTTTTGCTTGGAGCCCTTTCAGTACTTTTTCGTCATATGACCGAGTGCTTAGCCAAATATCGAAGGTTGCCAAATCGAGACTTCACACTGAATAGGCTTCATGAAAAAGTAAACGCTAATCACCTTTTCTGCTTAGATCTTGGTTCTTCGGCTCTTCTCGTGAACATAGGCCAACCCCTATATCGGAGGTTTTCAATTGACGATTTAACTTTAGCACACAACACTTCACTTCGCCAATCACCGAATTTTGATCACCTTTTCTTATTAACCCTTTGTTCTTTGGCGCTCCTCATGACTGTAGGCCACCCCCCATATCAGAGCCCCACAATCAGAGGTTTTCAATTGGTGATTCCACTTTGATGCACAACACGTTGCAACCGCCGATCTTCGATCTCTAATGCGTGACATCATTACTACCACATGGCGCAACTTGAGTCGCGACACGTGTCACCTGGATATGTCCCCATAGGACCCTGAAAATGCCAGATTAGCATGCCACGTGTCCACCGTACAACCATGTCAAGGTGATGTCAGCTGCCCATATGCTGCCAAGTGTCATGTATCGGAAACAATCATGTGCAACCACGTTTCATTTATCGGATCCAATGATGTTCAGCCACGTAGCCCCCTCGCGGAGAGAGAAAAGATCAGTGCTCTTCTTGTTTTCCATTGATTTCCTTTGTCAAACATTTCAAGGCTTTCCCAACGCTTTAACACTAGAGGACCAAATCCCAGCAATCTTAACCACAATTGGAACTTTGAAAAGGTACCATCTATTTTATCGTCAATTGTGATGTGTCGATCTCCTATTGCTCTGACCCCTCTAACCTTTGATATGCGGATTGTCGACGTGTGACCCTGTCGATACTGTAGGACCCCCCGATCGCCGATATATATTGTGCCTTGGACCTCCGATCTCCAATTGCCGATATCGGCGATCGCTAATCGCTGGTTTGCTCTGACCTCCCCTGCGACTGCTTTAGAAAACTCCGATTTGCAAGATCCGGGATTGTTTAGTCAATTTAGTGTCCTAAATTGCTTGCATGAATTGTCAACCGAGGTTTGTACATTGATAAAGTGTGATGCACTATATGTGCTTAGTTATCTTTTCTCATACTTCATTGTTTTGTATGTTTATGTTTGTTTTGGGGGTTTTTGTTCTTTGATGTCTAAGAATATACAATCTATGAGAGATTTACATGGATCTAATGAGTTTTTAAAGGAAGGATAGGTTCCTAAGTTAGTCTAATCTCCTAAAAATGGACCAAGAATCATTTTTAACTAGTTAGGACCTAATAAGTGAAACAGAGCATATCTTATCTACCTTCTAGTCCTAATCCATGGATCTAATTCTTAAAAGCAAAAGTAATACTGATGCAGAAGGTAATTCAATAATTGCATTCATTTAGTCATTCAACCATTCAATGTTGGAACATGATAGAATCAATCTCCTTGAAATGATTTTTTGGAATGTCAAGTGATGCAACTAAGTAATGACCTAAAAACATAAAAGAAAAGATGACAGACTGTAAAACTAACAATATGCTGAGTAAGCTCAATCATTGCATGAATTAGATATTCAACCAATTAAGTTAGAATTGTCATCATTTCGAAATGGTTTTGAGAACATCTATTAATACAACTAATTGACAGTTCTATGCTAAGAAAATGAGTAATCAAAATAGTAAGAAGCTAAACCACTGTGTATTCTCATTACTTCATTTTTCATTCAGTCATTTCTCATACAATATCTCAGAAGAATAAGACTTGCACAGTTGTGATTTTTATCCTTACACGATTCGTTACAAACTGAAATGAAACAAAACTAGAGAAAACAAACTTGTAGAAAAAAGAGTAGTAGAAGTTAAAATGAAAACAAGTGAAAAACCTCCTTCAATGCAAGGGCCCTCTGCCACTGATGTCGCTGGATGACAGCTATTTAAAGATGCACTTTTAAACCACCATTAACAAAACCGAGTTTGTATTATCAACAAAATGAAGTCTGAACAGAGTTTTTAACAAAAAGCCTGTAATCCCTTCTAGCTTCTAACTACTTCTCGGTCTCATTTAACCGATATTTATAGAAAAACAACATAACTATCTAAGAGAAAATCTTGTTACAGGTGGCTTGATCCGAATCTATCATGACTGTTTATAGAAAGACATGCTACAAGTGGCTCAATTTGAATTGTAATGAGACTGTTAAACTTCTGAACAGCTACAGGTGGCCTGATCTGTATTAACTCCTCAACTTATGATCAGCGACAGGTGGCCTAATCTGCATTAACTCTTTAACAGAACTGTTAGACTCTTGATTAGCTACGAAAGAGCAAATCAAGAGTCATACTACTACTAGATAATGTATTTGACTCCATCTTTGACCATGACTTTAGGCATGCTTCCTAGTCGATCTGGATCGAGTGAGTAGGATAGAATCCATGTAGAGATGATTCTGGAGATGCCTATGTGGCCCAGTTCTTCATTTGACAACTGTAACTTGCCAAACCATGAGAGTAGCTACGAAACCCACAGTTAGTTGCAAAATAGGTTGCGTTCTGTAGCTAATTTGCAAAAATTTATTAAAATAGAAAGAACATGAAAATATAATATGGTGATCATTTTAATGCTTTCCTAAGACAAAATCTAGCATTTATCATTGATTGGATCTGTAGTCTTGTGAGAGATCACGAGAAAAAGGTAAGACAAATATCAAGGGAAAGGTAATTCTGAGGTTCAACATACCCCCACTGCAAAATCATTACATGTCCTCATGCAATTTGCCAAAAATGTGAGTTCTTCTTCTCTAATGCATTTGCTTAGACACTTTTGCTAGTACATCCAATTTTCTTCTTTTGCTCTTCTTTGAAGTGACTATCATGCTGGGTTTCCTCATAAGAAGCATGTATTTGAGGTTGATGACTGTTATGTTCAGACTTCTATTCTTTCTTTTCAACTTCATATTTTTCTAATACCACAGTCCTAGGTGCAAAATGGTATTATTATGAATAGCCTTGTCCAATTTACTTTGTTCCTTCAAGGTTTCATTCTCCTTTTTGATATGTTTGTTCAATATCTCTAATTCATAAATTTCCTGCTTGAGAGAGTCAATTAGAGGTTCTTGTGGATTGACAAAGGGTTCTGGATTCATTAAGGCATGCTTCTTCTCCATTGATTCTATATAATCATATATTTGTGGTCGTATTGGGTCTATGCCTGGAGATCTTCTGCTTGGGCTACCTTCAAAATGATGGTTAGGAGAATTTTGAGGACTATGTACAGAAGAGATGTTAACAGGAAAAGTTTATGGGGTTTCCTATTCTAAGTTTATGAACTCTGTCTCTTTTGATGGTGTTTTCTTTGCCAACCCTCGGAGTTCTTCTTCTCTAATGCATTTTCTCAGACACTTTTGTTAGTACATCCAATTTTCTTCTTTTGCTCTTCTTTGAAGTGACTGTCATTCTGGGTTTCCTCATAACAAGCCTGTATTTGAGGTTGATGACTGTTCTGTTCAAACTTCTATTCTTTCTTTTCAACTTCCTAGTTTTCTTATACCACAGTCCTAGGTGCAAAATAGTATTATCATGAATAGCCTTGTCCAATTTACTTTGTTCCTTCAAGCTTTCATTCTCCTTTTTGATATGTCTGTTCAATATTTCTAATTCATAAATTTCCTGCTTGAGAGAGTCAATTAGAGGTTCTTGTGGATTGACAGAGGGTTCCAGATTCATTGAGGCACTCTTCTTCTTCATTGATTCTATATAATCATATATTTGTTGTTGTATTGGGTCTATGCCTGGAGATCTTCTGCTTCAGCTACCTTCAAAATGATGGTCAGGAGAATTTTGAGGATTGTGTGCAGAAGAGATGTTAACAGGAGAAGTTTTTGGGGTTTCCTCTTCTAAGTTTATGAACTCTGTCTCTTTTGATAGTGTTTTCTTTTCCAACCCTTGGAGTTCTTCTTCTCTAATGCATTTGCTCAGACACTTCTGCTAGTACATCCAATTTTCTTCTTTTGCTCTTTTGAAGTGACTATCATTCTAGGTTTCCACATAAGAAGCCTGTATTTGAGGTTAATGACTGTTCAGTTCAGACTTCTATTCTTTCTTTTCAACTTCCTAGTTTTCTTATACCACAGTCCTAGGTGCAGAATGGTATTATTATGAATAGCCTTGTCCAATTTACTTTGTTCCTTCAAGGTTTCATTCTCCTTTTTGATATGTCTGTTCAATATCTCTAATTCATAAGTTTCTTGCTTGAGAGAGTCAATTGGAGGTTCTTGTGGATTGACAGAGGGTTCCGGATTCATTGAGGCACTCTTCTTCTCCATTGATTCTATATAATCATTTATTTGGTGTTGTACTGGGTCTATGCATGGAGATCATCTGCTTGGCTACCTTCAAAATGATGGTCAGTAGAATTTTGAGGACTATGTGCAGAAGAGATGTTAACAGGAGAAGTTTTTGGGGTTTCCTCTTCTAAGTTTATGAACTCTGTCTCTTTTGACGGTGTTTTCTTTGCCAACCCTTGGAGTTCTTCTTCTCTAATGCATTTGCTCAGACACTTCTGCTAGTACATCCAATTTTCTTCTTTTTCTCCTTTGAAGTGACTGTCATTCTGAGTTTCCTCATAAGAAGCCTGTATTTGAGGTTAATGATTGTTCTGTTCAGACTTCTATTCTTTCTTTTCAACTTCCTAGTTTTCTTATACCACAGTCCTAGGTGCAGAATGGCATTATCATGAATAGCCTTCTCCAATTTACTTTGTTCCTTCAAGGTTTCATTCTCCTTTTTGATATGTCTGTTCGATATGTCTAATTAATAAATTTCTTGTTTGAGAGAGTCAATTAGAGGTTCTTGTGGATTGACAGAGGGTTCTGGATTCATTGAGGCACTCTTCTTCTCCATTGATTCTATATAATCATATATTTGTTGTTGTACTGGTTCTATGCCTGGAGATCTTCTGCTTAAGCTACCTTCAAAATGATGGTCAGGAGAATTTTGAGGACTGTGCGCAGAAGAGATGTTAACAGGAGAAGTTTCTAGGGTTTCCTCTTCTAATTTTATGAACTCTGTCTCTTTTGACGATGTTTTCTTTGTCAACCCTTTAAGTTTGGAGCTTCTTCTAGGTTGTGGATGACTTACATTCTCTTTCTTTGTGACCTTTTTCTCTTTTCTTATCTTTCCTCTTTCTCTAATTTGTTTCCTGATTCCTGTTAGTTCTTCTAATATTAATTTTTCATCATCTTTCTGTGATGAAGACTCAGGTTTGTCTTTAATGGTTATACCAATCTTCTTTCTTCTGCTTTTTCTAACATTATCTTCTTTGGGTGACTCAGGTGCTTCTTGAAAATGATTTCTAATGAGGAAATCCTCCCAGGTATCTCCTATGCCATTTAAATGAAACTCAATCAGTATCGTTAACCCATGATGGTACATGGTTGTGTCTATGAACTCTATTTTCTTTTGCACATTTGAGGCCATCCTTCTTAAACTATTTAGCAGGAAGAAAGGAAGATTGATTTCTCCATTTTCTAGGAAATTCATCAATAAACATATATGGTAGACATACATGCACCTGAATCTTCCCTCACAGGTGATAAATTTCTGTAACATCAAAAGCATGCTCTTCCATTTACTTTTAAGAGCTGAAATGGGAATTCCTTTTCTAAAAATAGAGACATCCATACTTGGGTTCCCCAGGATTACTTTTCATTATTCACTGTGGAATTCCTTGCTTTTGAACCATCTTTCACCATGTCTTGGAAGTTTTGTGGCCTCCGTTCTGAATGACTCTATTACTACAAACTTAATATCTCCAATTTCTACCTCTGTACCATCAAAAGATCTAGCAAAAGATTTTGTGATCTCTTTATGGAAACCATCAAATTTTTCGATGAATTTGAGCCATCCAGCCTTCTGCAACATTTCCTTGAGCTATGGGTATCCTTCCATATACTTTGCTCCTACCAGTTCCAACCTGACAATGAGTCCCATGCCTTCTGTTTTGCAAAATTCCTTAACCTTTAGAATTACCCTTCCTGGTTTATGAAATGGATTGACTGCGAGTATGGTGAAAAGAATTGCGGGTTTGCATGAAATAAGTAGATGGTAAGGGTTTTGGAGAGACGTGGACAAATATGTCATGTCATAGTCATGACCGTTAAAAACAATGAGGGAGTTAATTATGGACCGTTGTGTGACGGAAGATAGATGGTGTGGCAGATATGCAATACGATAGAGATTGGAATCAAGTCAAATGATGATTTGTCGTGGAAACATATGAATGCCCATATTATACATATTCTATGTTCTAACCTTGCTATTTTAAAATAAATTTTTGCACTTTTACCTCTTGGAACTTAACCTTTTCGTTTGTTGTTTTCTTTGATGTTGATCCCCAAATACCCTTCTTAGCATATAAGTCTTCAAAAAAAAGATTCTTCAATTCCCTGCAATCAACATTTATTTGGAACAGAGTTGGGAACGAAATATGGCTGCAGAATCAAATTGGCTGTGGAATGGAATTAGCTGCAGAACATGATAAAGATGAAATATGGCTATGGAACATGGATGTGAAATAAAATGAAAATGGAGTGTAATGAAAGGAAAATGGAATATAACAGTAAAAGGGAATGAAAGTGAAATGAAATGAAATGAATTTGCAGATTAGGCACTACAAATAAATGTAGCTTTATGTCACTATTTATTACAGAAAGAGAAATAGGAAATATAGGAAGTCAAAAATCTCTGATTTTCACCCTATATTTCCTATATAAGTAAGTCAATGAACAATTGGTTTTCAGACTATATATATATATAATATATATATGTGTGTGTGTGTGTGTGTGTGTGTACAGGAAAACTAAGTTAGTGGAGAAGAAGAATTCTTCTTCACCAACTTTATCTCAGTGTTATCTTGGAAAATTCTGACAAAATCCTCCCTTGTAATTGGCTTATGATATATCTTTAACCGATGACCATTTACAAGAAGAGGTACCTTTCCCTCATCTATTGTCCTTATTCTCACTGCTCCATTATTAAAGACTTCTTCAATCTCATATGGCCCAAGCCAATGAGTCTGAAACTTCCCTTGAAAATCTTTGAATTTTGAATCGAACAAAAGTGCCCAATCTCCTGCTTGAAACTTCTTCTCCTTGATATACTTATCATGCCATTTAGCCCTTTGTTGTTGGACTAAACTGGTTCTTTGAACTACATCTTGCCTAATTTCATCACGCTGATTGAGTTGCTCCAATCTATGTTTTTGTGCTTCTGATAAATCCAGTCGCCAATATTTAGACAGTGGAGTGGCCAAGGTGAGAGATCTTCAACCCACACTTCCCTTGCTCACCTAACAGAGGGAATGTAAAGATTTGTCGTACCCCAGGAAAAATATTTCAGTTTCGTTCCCCAGTAACGGCGCCAAAAACATATTGTCGCTTTTTCTAGCACTTGTAGCACAAGTGCTTCAGGAGATATATAAAACTTCCTAGAGACAGCCTCTAGGTTGATTGTAGACCAATGCCTAGGACATCTTAGATAGAGGAGTGCATGGAAAATTATCAGTGAGGGGTTTCTGCTGCACTCCATTTGTCATGTAGTTTGGAAAGATAATAAAGGGGGCTTGGTTCAATAGCCTTTCATCAAGGTGAACTCAAGCAGATACCTAGATCCAAATACAGGGGTGAATCGAGCTAATCTCAAAGAGGAATGTCTTGTTCTAATGGCCGACACACAACAATGAGCAACTTAATATTGAAATTGTAGTAAAGGTAAAGAGGAGGAGAGAGAGGAAGGAAATAGATGCATAGGGTTGTAAACAAGACAAAATCCTAAGCAACAATGTTCCGACAGAAGGATGGAAAGCAAAAGAGATAGAATGACAAGAATTACGGAGCGCGAATTAAGGTTTCAAGTTCTATAGCTCATGGATACACTTATCACTAATCAACGTATGTAAATTTGTGCTCTTGAAGGTACATAAGTAAAATCTTTGAATAACACAAGCAATGTTACTACTTAGCAGCATACATATAACCATGAGAGAATGAGACCGACAACTTCATTACACAATTTCAGTAGAAGAGAAACATACATGAAATGAGATTTACAGAGGGGAAAACATACTTCTTACAGCCATGATTGGAATCACCAAAGAGTTTCATTAATCCTCAAAATGAGTCCAATATACCAATCCATTACATTTAGCCATACATTGCTCGAGCCCCAAATAAACAGGCAATTAGAACCAAAGTGGAATCACAGAATTTGGACCACTATGGGTGCAGAATTCTGGAACTTGTATTAAGTCTTTCTTCCCTCTATCTATAAGGAGAGGGAAAGCTTTGGAAAACAATTACAAAATATCACAGCTTGAGCTCCAGCTGTCTGATAGACTAATTGTCTCTGCGCGTGAAGGCTATTGCCCACAACGATTTGATTATGTTCTTGAAAATGTAGAAATTACAAAATAATAAGAAAAAGGAAAATAGAATGATGATGGGAGGAAAATATCTCTCGGACACCCTTGTTATGGCCTCTACTCAAAATATGTTTCTGCCTCAATGATCCAACAAGTCAGCCTATCGCTTTCACCTTATCTGTCTGGCTTCACCACTCTCTGGTGTTGGTAGCGATCAACTGTGTTGACTTGTCTCAGAGTGGAAGCAGAGATTGTTAGTTTTTGGTAGCATCGAAAGTGCTCTATCCTTGAAAATTGGTGGAGAGCCTAAGGCACATAAGCTCTAAAGAACCCAGAAACCGTTTGGTGAAATTCCACCCAGATTGTATTTTATTAAAATAATTAATATTTTTAATGGAGTTCCTAAGTTTAAACTTAGGGAAATTAGAATATTAATGGGTATTAATCAAAATATGGGTGAGAATGATCTAGAAGGCGTAACAAGTCATGTTTTAATCTTAGCCGTTGATTAGAAACTTAATCTTGGTCGTTGAAGTCTCAACAGGAAAAGTACAAGTAGGAGGCTTGGGGTTCAGTTAAAGACACACAGAGAAATTGAGGAAATCGATTTTCTGAGGTAAGAAGTTCTAAGTAGGAAAATCAATTGGGGAGATCTTACAATAGAGGGGCAGTGAGATTTCGAAAGAAGGACTTTCCGGAGAATACAAGGCAAAGAAAGGATAGAAGACATCCAGAGGAGGTTTGACGCTAGCCTACGCAGTGCTGACATAGAGGCAACGCAGTCAGTGAGGGGAATTTGAAATTCTGCAAAGGGAATTCAATTTGTTGTTGCCGGGAGCCAGGGTGTGAGACTAGAAGCAAGAAAGTCGAATTCTCAGCCAGCAAAAGATCTAGAGCATAGAGGTGGCGTAATACCCAGCAGGGGTGACGCAGAAGTTGCCTAGGGTGACACAGATTGATGCAGAGGGTGATGCAAAGCCTCCCATAGCTGAGGATTAGTCACTATTTCTCCAGTGACAAGGTGAGATCATTTCACCAGCCCTTTTTCCAGTATTTTCTCTATAAAGGATTGCTAGATGAGCATCCTAGATTTGTATTCAAATATTTCTCCTGCATAATGATAAACCCTCAGAGTTGTTGCACCAGTTTTCCTGCATTGGGTTTTTCCAGGGATTATTGTGTCCAAAAATAAGTCTTTGCTCTGCTTTTTATTTCATGAGATCAAGCATTTAATTAGTGTAGGTTGCTGAAGTAATTTGCTTCAGTATTCAGAAGAATAACTTGATAATGTATGTTAAAATCAAGTAGGTGAAGTAGATTCCGATTTGTTGCAGTAGGGGTTCCCTGAGGATTAAGAATTTTCACATGGTATCAGAGCATTGATTTTAAAACAAGGACAGTAGATCCAGTGCTGAGCAATGACGCCGAAAGTTGCATTTGGCAGCAATTCGAATCCCCTTGAAGGGATTGTGCAGTCCTTGTTGGGAAGCAGATCTGAGGAGATCTCTCTCTGAGTGAGACGACAAAGAGGTACGATTTCTAGTTTGTTAGTTTGCAGAAGTAGAGGGAGTGACGCAGAGCCTCAGCACAGTGCTTGAAGGGTGCAATTTCTGCCAGGGCAGAAATCCACTAGAAAAGAATGAAGACACATAGAAGGGGAATTTTCTCCTCATAGAACTGTCTGTCAGAAAGTTTGAATTTCTCACTTGCTGAGCAATGCTAAGCAGTGACTAGAGGAGTCAGTTCGACAGTTGGGTGAGATGGCATCGCATGGGCTTAGAGATCACGATAGGTTAGAAGGTGCTTCCAACTATGTCATATGGAAGACCAGAATCTTAGATGTTCTGGAAGAATACGATCTCAAGGCCTACGTCAAGAGTATTGTGGTTGTTCCTGCTGACAACGATCAAAGGAAGAATTACAAGGTCGAGCAGGGGAAGCCAAAGAGGCTCATTCTCAATGGAGTTCGAGATCATGTGGTCTCACACTTGCAAGGCAAGGATACAGCTTGAGAGATATGGGAAGCCTTGTCTTCTCTGTATGAAGGCTCTTCCGAACTGCGGAAGATGTACTTAGAGCAGAAGTTGCAGCGGACTTTGATGCAGAAAGGAGAAAGGGTGAAACTCTATCTTCAACGTCTTCAAGATACCAGAGACAAACTTCTTGTACTGGGGTCCACTCCTCAGTCAACCGCGATGGTGAGGATAGCCCTAAATGGAGTCTCGGATGAATGGTAAGTCTTTGTCCAAAGTATATTGGGCACGTAAAGACTACTTTCATGGGAGCAGATATGGGATGCTCTTCAACAGGAGGCATTAAGGAAGGACGTAGAGAAGGTCAACCTCAATGGCAGTAGTGGGAGTGGCACAAAGATGAAGGAGGAGGAGGAAAACATAGCTCTAGCATCAAAGGGACAACAAAAGCAGAAGCAAAAGAAGGACATTTTGAAGGTGAAATGTTTCAGTTGTGGCAAGATGGGTGGCTATGCATCCCAATGTCCTTTGAGGAAAAAGGATAAGGATGAGAAACATGATCCTAAGGCTGCTTCAAGAAAGATCGACGAAGATGAGTTTGCCATGAGTGCCCATGCATCTCCAGGAGGGAGATGGGGCGATATTGAGTTGTAGTCGGGAGGGCTACATGTGGACAAGATCCTTAAGGAGTCCACCTCTTGGATGAATTCCTTGCTATGGGAGCCCAAAATTCAGCAGTAGTGAGATTTTAGTGTCAGATAATGCAATGGATTGTTTGGAGGATAGATGTAGTAGCTAGAGACCAGAGACTGAACAACGTAGAGCAAGGTTGGCAGCAGTGCAGTTGGCACAATGCAGAAGTTAGCAGTAGCACAGAAGATTCAGAGGGTTAGAGACTAGAGCAGTCAGATTCCAACATTCATGGTGTTATGCTAAACACAGTTAAGTTCAGCTAATTTTGGATGTTTTTCGGTACCTGCTCTCAGCAACTGAGTTGCAATATGAATGCAGTGTTAGCAGTGGCATTGCTAGCAGCATAGCAGATTCAACATTTGAGAGGGAGTTGTAGTACAAATACAGCAGTCGCAGTGGCAATGTCACGGGCAGCAGTACAGTAGCAGCAACAACACAGTGTTGGTGGCAAGAACAATGCGGAAAGGAGGTGCTTCAAAGGCAGAGCAACATGCAGTTGGACATTGTTGTTAGAGTACTTTCCTCGCTAAGAGGGAGTGTTAGTTTTTGGTAGCATTGGAAGTGCTCTATCCTTGAATATTGGGGGAGAGGCTAAGGCACATGAGTTCTGAAGAACCCGGAAACTGTTTGGTGAAATTCCACCTGCATTGTATTTTATTAAAATAATTAATATTTTTAATGGAGTTTCTAAGTTTAAACTTAGGGAAATAAAATAATAATGGGTATTAATCAAAATATTGTTGAGAATGATCTAGAAGGCGAATCAAGTAATGTTTTAATCTTAGCCATTGATTAGAGACTTAATCTCGGTCATTGAAGTCTCAACAGGAAAAGTATAAGGAGGCTTGGGGTTCAATTAGAGACATATAAAGAGATTGAGGAAATCAATTTCTGAGGTGAGAAGTTCTCAAGAGGAAAATCGATTGGAGAGATCTCACAGCAGAGGGGAAGTGACATTCTGGGAGAAGGACTTTTCGGAGAATACAAGGCAGAGAAAGGACAGAAGACGTCCAGAAGAGGGTTGACACTGGCCTACGCAGTGCTGACGTAGAGGCAGTGCAATCAGTGAGGGGGATTCCAAATTTTGCATAGGGAATTTGACTTGTTGTTGACGGAAGCCAGGGTGTGAGACTGGAGGCACAAAAGTTGAATTCTCAGCCAGCAGAATATCTAGAGCAAAGAGGTAGCATAATACCTAGCAGGGGTGACGCAGAAGTTGCCCAGGGTGACACAGTTTGGCACAAAGGCCATCAAAGGGTGACATAGAGCCTCCCAGAGCTAAGGATCAGTCACTATTTCTCCAGTGACAAGGTGAGATCATTTCACCAGCCTTTTGTCTAGTATTTTCTCTGTAAAGGATTGCTAGATGAGAGATTTGTATTCAGATATTTCTCCTGCATAATAATAAACACTCAGATTTGTTGCACCGATTTTCCTGCATTGGGTTTTTACGGGGACTATTGAGTCCAAAAATAAGGGTGTCTTATGTATCTTGTTCTTTGGTCTGCTTTATGTTTCATGAGATCAAACATTTAATTAGTATAGGCCGCAGAAGTAATTTGCTTCAGTATTCGAAAGAATAACTTGATAATGTATGTTAAAATCAAATAGGTGAAGTACATTCAGATTTGTTGCAGTAGGGGTTCCTTGAGGACTAAGAATTTACACAAAGATCAATCTGGCAGTCCTGCATTGTATGACTGAGTGGAGCTCCGTGCTGAGGTATTAAGTCTTCCCTGAGCCCCATATTGATTTACCACTGCTCCATGCTTTCATTTAATACTCCAGTTGCCAACCCATATGCCTTCACAGCTTTGTACCGTGTTATCGGAAAGAAGCACGCCTCATAAAATAACCATGGTGTGATATCAAGGATTCTCCAGTATGGGCACTTAACACTGCCAAACATTGTGAAACAGCGAGTTAGGATCCCCTTAAGCCCCTTTTGCTTTGAGCCCTTTCAATACTTTTTCGTCATATGACCATAGATTATGACTGAGTGCTTAACCAAATATCAAAGCTTGTCAAATCAGGACTTCGCACTGAACAGACATCATGAAACAGCAAACGTCAATCACCTTTTTTGCTTAGCTCTTGGTTCTTCGGCTCTTCCCGTGGCCATAGGCCAGCCCCTATATCGGAGATTTCTAATCAACGATTTAACTTTCGCGCACAACACTTCACTTTGACGATCGTCAAACTCCGATCACCTTTTCTGCGTAACCCTTGGTCCTTTGGTGCTCCTCGTGACTGTAGGTCAGCCCCCCATATCAGAGCCCCCGAATTGGAGGTTTTCAATCGACGATTCCACTTTGATGCACAACACGTTGCAACCGCCGATCTCTGATCTCCGATGTGTGACATCATTACTGCCACGTGGCACTTCCTGAGTGGTGACACATGTCACATGGAGATGTCCCCATAGGAACCTGAAAATGTTAGATCAGCATATCACGTGTCCACCGTACTACCACATCAAGGTGACGTCAGCTGCCCCGTCACCCTTATCGAAACCAACCATATGCTACCAAGTGTCACATATCGAAACCAATCATGAGTAGCCACGTTTCATTTATCGGATCCAATAGTGTTCAACCACGTGGTCACCCTCAAGGAGAGAGAAAAGGTCATCCCTCTTCTTGTTTTCCGTTGATTTCGTTTGTTAAACATTTCAAGGCTTTCCCGGCACTTTAACACTAGAGGCTCAAATTCCGGCAATCTTAATCGCATTCGAAACTTTGAAAGAGTGTCATCTATTTTATTGTCGATTGTGATGTGTCGATCTCTTATTGCTCTGATGCCTTTGACCTCCAATATGCGAGATCGCAGACGTGTGACCCTGTCGATACTACAGGACCCCCTGATCGTCGATATATACTATGCCTTGGACCTCTGATCTCCGATTGTCGATATCGGCAATCGTTGATCGCTTGTTTGCTTTGACCTCCCCTGTTGTTGCTTTAGAAAACTCCGATTTGCGGGATCAGGGATTATACTTAAGCATTTTCCTTGGTTTTCTAGTTTTCAAGGGTAGCTTTAAATATGCTCTAACTTTTGATTCCAGAGTCCATTTGAAGAGTTCCATATACCATTGGAAAGCTAATTCCGAGCATTATCCATTAGAGGGGGTCAGATTTAGCTTTGAGTGCTTCAGTGGCTTGAAAGATAGCTGCAACTTTCCTTCTTTTTTGTACTTTGGTCAGCTGAAAACAAATTTTGTAGTGAGTGACAACAGTGTCCATGGGTTCCATGGGTTCATCAGCAAGATCAAGCTCAGGCTCAGGATCTTCTTGAGCATCCAAGGCATCATCCTGACTTTCAACATTAACAAGAGGAGGAGTGCCTCTTGCCTTTCCAAGAGTTGCATCTTCATCAAATGTTACATCCCTACTAAACTCTATAGTTCTTTAACCAGCCACTTATATTATGTAAGCTTTAGAATTTTCAAAATAACCAACAAACGTACCTTTCTTAACTGAAGCTTTCAGCTTGGTCCTCTTTTCTTTTGGCACATGAAAGTAGACAGCGCAACCAAAGATCCTCAAGTGCCCAACCTCAAGTTTTGCACCAGTGAAGACTTCTTCAGGAGTCTTGTTTTTTAAGGCTCATTATGGAGATCTATTTTGGACATAAACGACAATGTTTGCAACTTCTCCTCATAGAAACTTTGATAGCTTTTGGTCATGCAACATAGATTTGACTGCTTCCATGATAGTCATGTTGTTTCTTTCAGCCACACCATTTTGTTTTGGATTATATGGTACTGTGGTCTCTTTACCGATTCCAGCTCCTTTAAAGAAGTCAATGAAATCATTTGAATTGAACTCTCCTCCATTATCTGAACTAAAGATTTTGATCTGCTTTCTAGTTTGTTTTTCTACCAAAGCTTTGAAGTCTTTGAACATGTTAAATTCTTGACATTTATTTTTTCAAAAAGAAAATCAATGTCTTGCGTGAAAAATAATACAAGAAGATTATATAATACTAGTAGCCACCAAGAGAAGTTACAGGCATAGGTCCACATAAATCAGAATGTATAAGATAAAGTAACTGATTGGATTTGCTTTTGCTTGAAGGGAATGGTCCCTTTACATGCTTTCCACTTGCGCACCCTTGGCAAACTCCATCATGATCCACTCTAATCTCGGGCATTCAAGAAACCATCTTTTTCACATGAGGCAATGCTTTACGGTGCTGATGAGTGAACCTTCGATGCCATAGTTAGCATTGATGATTACTATCATGAATCAAAGCATGGATTAGTCTTCCATTGACTTTATCAAGACCTTCAAATCTCAATCCCAGAGTGAAGGCATCTCTCATGCTAGATCTCACTGTCCAAGTGAGAATTTTTCCATTTATGAAAGCAACTTTCATTCCTTTGTCTTTTAAGGCAAATATAGATACAAGATTCTTTTTCAAAATAGGTACATGGAACTGGCACAAGTCCAAACACATCATTGTGGACCAACTGTAATATTCCCTCGGACCTTGAGGCACTAGAGGAGAATCTTACTCGATTCTAAATCCCATCTAAACAATGTTCACATAAATCAAAATGCAAAGAGCAATTAGACATACATTCTACCATACCATTACCGTGTAGTGCTCTTGTTAAATTTTGCAATTTTGAAATCAATTATCTTAGATCTTCAACCTTTAAGTGCAGACAGTAACCAACAACCATATAGAAGACAGTCAATGAACAATAAGACAATAGATTTGGTCAAAGACTAGGGAAAAACCCCACTATGGGGGAAAACCCTTTTAAGAATATTCTTTTATTAGATCTTCATCAAATGTTCAACAGAGATACATAAGCAGAGTACAAAACCCTTTTCTCAGTGACAGCAACATTACCCCTTAAGGACAGATATTCTGAAGTGTGAGATCTGATCACAAATCTAGAATAACATATCCTTCAATCCTTCAGCAAAGATTACAAGTGTAAGAAGAAGATTAGCTTTCACGAATGAGATTGACAAGTCTCCAGATGTGTGCTAGAAATCCAAGACAATACGCCTTCACAATAAGATTATCTAGCCACAAATAATAAGTAAATATCCTCCAGGTGCGAGAGGATGAGACTTGTAATATGATATCTGCAAAAACTTATACAAAGGAGATCTTCCACCAGTCATAATACAAGATAGAGATCTAGCCAATAATATGAAATTTGCCAAAAAATAATGCAAGAAAGAAATCTCCAAAAATGCGAAAGAGAAACCTCCACTAGATCTGCCAATGATGAAACGAAATAATAGGCAATAAATCTGCTAACAGTAAGAGAGATAAAATATTGATGCAAGGGCTTTATCACCAATGCGAAAGAGATCACCAGTGATGATAAGAGATATGCCACTGATAATTAGATTTGTCACTGATAATCAGAGATCTGCCAAGGATGATAAGAGATCTGTCAGTGATAATCAGATATGCCAATGATGATAAGAGATCTACCACTGATAATAAGAGATTTGCCACTGATAATCAGATCTATCGTCGTTGATAAGAGATCTGCCACCGATAATCAGATTTGCCACTGATAATCAGATTTGCCCATTATGATAAGAGATCTGCCAATGATGATAAGAGGTCTACCACTGATAATTAGATCTGCCACTGATGATAAGAGATCTGCCACTGATAATCAAATATTCCAATCTACAATAGATTTGCTAACAATAAGAGAAAATTTACTTATGTGAGGGTTTGATCACCAATGCGAGAGCTAGATCACCAAAGCAAGAGAGAGAGAACTCGATGTGTTGCAAATGAAGGCCTCCCTTCAATATATAGAAATCTTTGAGGCAAAATTCCTTCCTCGAATTAAGTGTTTTGGAAGCTCCTAGAGTGATCCATTCAAATTAGATAACCTAAGTAATTTTATTTTGCACATGTCTAATTGAATCAATTAAGTGTTTTTATTTTGCACATGTCTAATTGCTTTCTAAAATATTTTTGTAATAATGTTTGCTCTTATGAAAAATAATTTGCTCTTGAGAAATCATTCACTTGAAGGGTGAAAGGGGTTAATCACATAAAGCGATTTCTAGGGAAACTCTCCCTAGTTGCTCAAAAATTCAACACTCCCTCTCAACTAGGGAGGAATTTCAATCAAAATTGTTGTCCCTGTCAAATCATCATGACTCATGTTGAACATTCTCGAATCTAAAGAAGAATAATCATGACAGGGGAGCTACTGCTACCACCTTGAATCCAAGCTTAACCAAATAAAGGCTAAGAAACCTTCACCAGGGAGTCTCAAGCTTCAACCTGGTCCAAATAGTCAATGGGGAGCCAAAGGCTTCTACCCGGCATCAGGGAGTCACATGCTACAACCTAGAACAAATACCATCAAGGAGACTCATGCTACCACCTGGAATGAATATCGCTCAATCAATAAGACTAAGAAACCATAATAGCTCAGCACATAGGCTAAGAATACACAATAGCTCAGCTCAAAGGCTAAGAATCCACAATAGCTCAACTCAAAGGCTAAGAATCCATGTTGTTCAAGGACACGATCATCTATGTTGTTCACGAACACCAGCATCTTCGTACTTGAGCAAGATACAACTTACCATGACTGGTAAGCATCACCATTCGATCTCAAGTAGCCAGCACCCATTGATCAAATCAGTGGAAAACAAGATTCATGGCTGGGGCATACTCCTAATTGGCGGTCCCTCATCCCCAGGAGCTCACTAGCTCAATTCCTCATCCCTAGGAGCTCAACTAGGGGGGAAGAGCACACATCTCAATCTTCTTGATCAGTCGGGTTTCAAACCCGAAAGAGGTACATCCCTTAATCCAAGCATATCTCTGAAGACTAGAAATTCCTTCTTCAGCAATGCGTTGGTAAGTGTATCAGCAATCTGCTCATCAGGCTGAATATGGTGGAGTTTCATTGCTCCTCTTTGTACCATGTATCGAATGAAATGATATCTGATTTCAATGTGCTTGGATCTGTCATAAAATACGGGGTTCTCAGATAATTGGATCCCACTCATATTATCACAGAATATCACTGTAGTATCCAGGACTTTCTCAAAAAACTCTCCAAAGAGTTTTCTTAACCAGACAACTTCACAACTAGCTAAGCTAGTAGCAATATACTCATCTTCAGCAGAACTGGGAACAACTGATTTTTGTTTCCTGCTCATCCAAGAGATCATGGCAGATTCCAAACTGAAACTCCTGAAGTGCTTTTTTTGTCAATAATGTTGTCTGCCCAATCAACATCTGTATAACCATGCAGCTTTATATTGCCAACAGTATATCGAAGACCAATGTTAATTGTCCCATGTAGATATCTAAGCACATGTTTAGCAGCCACCAAGTGATTATGTAAAGGCTTGATCATGAATTGACTCAAGGTTTTTACAACATAGCAAATATCAGGAAGAGTGTTCACAAGGAATATCAATGCTCCAATCAATTGACGATACTCAAATGGATCAGATAAATCAGGTCCAGCTTCATCGCCACATAGTTTCTTGAAGTTCATCTCCATGGAAGTGCTCATGGATTTGCACTCTACCATTCCAAATCTTTCCAATAGCTTTACAACATACTTCCCTTGGGAGAGAATAATTTCAACAGGTCTATGCCAAACGTCCAGGCCGAAAAAGAAGTACATCATCCCAAGGTGTTTCATTTCAAATTCAGAGGCAAGCTCCCTCTTACACTGAATCATCAAAAGTTCATTACCTGTCAAAAACAGATCGTCAACATATAATACCAAAATCAAACACATACCTTGTACAGCTTTGAAGTAGAGGTTTGGATCAACACTACTCATCGTGAATCCAAATTTTACTAAGTCGTTGTCAAGGCAAGAATACCAAGCCCTGGGGGCTTGTTTTAAGTCATAGAGTGCTTTCTTCAATCTACATATATGGGTTCTTCTGTCATGTACCTCAAAGCCTTGAGGTTGTTCAACATATACTTCCTCCTGAAGAGCACCATGGGGAAAAGTTGTTTTGACATCCATCTGATGGAGAGTCCACCCTTGACTAGCAGCTAAAGCAATAATCGAGTGAATGGTGGTATAGCGAGCAACAAGAGCAAAGATGTCTTCATAATCAATTCCCTCTTTCTGAGAGAATCCTCAAGCCACAAATCTTGCTTTATATTTTTCAATACAGCGATCCATGCCATGTTTTATTTTGAATAGCCACTTTGACGTCACAATTGATTTGCCCTGAGGTCTAGGAACAACTTCCCATACATCATTTTGAATAACGGATTCATATTCTTTTGTCATGGCATCCTTCCATACTTAGCGCCTTACTTCTTCAAATGATTGAGGTACACTCTGTATGATGGAACTCACAGCAACAACATAGTTTTGATATCGACTGGGCTTCTTGCTTTCTCTAAAATTTCCCTTGGGAGCAATATCTTTTTTAGCATCCTACACAGTATCACGAAGCCATAGAGGCCTTTTCCTATACGGAGGAGGATCTAATGGATCCATAGGCTCAACAGGTTCATCTAGGTCCTCATGATCAAGTTCATGAGTAGAGGGATCCACATCATCATTTGTTTCTATAGAAGGATAGAAGGAGGACTAATTCTTGCTTTTTCAAGAGTTGCATCTTCATCAAATGTTATAGCCCTACTGAAGTCTATTGTTATTTGACTACGTATATAAATTATAAATGTTTTAGAATCTTCACAATAGCCCACAAACATACCTTTCTTGCCTGAAGCATCAAGCTTATTCCTCTTTTCTTTTGGTACATGAAAATAAATAGGACAGCCAAAGATCCTTAAATGTCTGACATCATGTTTCTTGCCTGTGAATACTTCTTCAAGAGTCTTGTCATATAATGCTCGATGAGGAGTGTTATTTTGTACAATTACACCAATGTTGGCAGCTTCTCCCCATAGGAACTGTTAGCCTTGTTGGCAAACGGCCCAAAAATGAATCCAAATATGCTCTTTAAGTCTTCAAAAGCCAGTAAAATCATGCCAAAGATAAAAACCAGCGCAGGAGAAGAACCCTTAGAGTGGCGGAAAAAGCACTATCGGGAGGCTAAAACACATAAAAACAGTGAAAAACCATGTATCGTAGGCATAAACATTGAAACGCATAGTCGTCATCCGATCTGGCCGATCAACGGTCTAGATCTGATCGACGGGTCGCAATCGACCAACACAGAGGAGGACTTAAGTTTGGGCAGAAGACACCCCCAATCAACGATCTCCGATAGTCGCAATCAACAAGGGGAACCGACGGATTGAGGGCGGACCAAATGGAACTTGCGATGGCGATCAGTGATGCAATGTGGACCGTCGATCGAGCACGCAGATCGACGGCCCACATCGCGTCGCAGGATCACTATCAGAGATTAACAAAGCACGCTAGCAAAGGCCTAGGGCATGAGCGATATGGGATTGCGATCAGATCGCATCGCTATATCGCATCGGGGCAACACCATGGAACGGGACCGTTATACAAGCATATGTGAGATGCGATTAATCGGACCCAACAGTTATATATATGATATTGCATAAAATTTGAAGTCCGCAGAAAGGCCATTTTTAATGCATTTTTGCAATTTTTCGTTATTTAACAAAATACAAAGGGAACCTTGGAGCAGCGTCGATGCGATAAGACCCGGACCCGAAAGGGTTCAAGAATGAAAATATATAATATTTTCAGGTCCGCCAAAGCAATTTTTCAATGTATTCTCAATGTTTTGATGCATTTCTGAAAAAAGCAAGAGACAGGCCATTTGCGACAGGCGACAGCGATTAAGGGCGCACCTGATAGATGAATAGACCATATTTGAGGACTTTTGAAGTCCGAAATAAACAGAGATGGCCGGGATTTTAGAGTGTTGCAGCATTTTTCTGTGTTTAACAGAAAAACAATCATTGTTCGCATTTTAAAGGGATTATAAAGGCTCGAAGACCCATTCCACCACATAAGAGAGGCCGGGAGACAGATTGCAAGGAAACCGAGACCGGAAAGGGAAAAAAAAGGGGCCACAACACGATGCAGCCCGAAACAGAAGCGATCATGGGGCATCAACAGCGCAACACAACCAAAAACAACAAAAGCGATTGTGGGGCATATCTGCCACGAGAGAGCTCCCTGCCAGCGCAGCAAAATACCAGAATGTGGTTACTCTTTCGTAGGAAGAAGAAACCTCCGAGCCCATTCGTGCCTAGTCATGGCATCAAGTTGTTGAAAAAACAGAGAGGATAGATTAAGACACCCCGAGCCTTTGAGAGCTCAGGAGCATTGTAAAGGGCCTATAAATGGTTGAAATGAGCAACATTTTCATTCTGCACAATTTAGAGGGGGGAAGGTGTTTTTGGTAGCCCAGTAAATGGGTGGTTCTTGAAACTTTATTTCATTTAAGGCTTTAAAGCCTTGGTATTGTAAATATGTTTTTTCAGTTTTTATTTTGTTGCAAAATAGACTCCATGCCCAATGGAACACTAGGAGGAAGATTTCATTTTGGTTTTACATGAAAGACATTGTTCTGCAGTTCTTGAAACCTCACAGGGAGGCTTTAATCCCCAGAAGGAGCCAATGTTAGCCTTCTTGGCAAACGGCCCAAAATGAATCCAAATATGCTCTTTAAGTCTTCGAAAGCCAGTAAAATCATGCCAAGGATAAAAACCATCGCAGAAGAAGAACCCTTAGAGTGGCGGAAAAGCACTATCGGGAGGCTAAAACACATAAAAACAATGAAAAACCATGTATCGCAGGCATAAACATTGAAACGCACAGCAGTCGTCCGATCTAGTCAATCAATGGTCCAGATCTGATCGACGGGTCACTATCAGCCAACACAGAGGAGGACTTAAGGTTGGGCGAAAGACACCCCCGATCAGCGATCTCCGATAGTCGCAATCGGCAGCCACAATCGGCAGGGGCAACCGGCGGATTGAGGGCGGACCAAGTGGAACTTGCGATGGCGATCAACGATGCAATGTGGACCGTCAATCAAGCGCGCAGATCGAAGGCCCACATCGCGTAACAGGATCGCTATCGAAGATTAACAAAGCACGCTAGAAAAGGCCTGGGGCATGAGCGATATGCGATTGCGATCAGATCGCATCGCTATATCGCATCAGGGCAACACCATGGAGCGGGGCTATTATATAGGCATATGTGCGATGCGATTAACCAGACCCAACAATTATATATATGATATTGCATAAAATTTGAAGTCCGCAGAAAGGCCATTTTTAATGCATTTTCGCAGTTTTTCGTTAAATAACGAAATACAAAGGGAACCTTGGAGCAGCGCCGATGCAATAAGGCCTGGACCCGAAAGGGTTGGGGAATGAAAATATATAATATTTACAGGTCTGCCAAAGCCATTTTTCAATGTATTTTCAATGTTTTGATGCATTTCTGAAAAAAACCAAGGGACGTGCCATTTGCGACAGGCGACAGCGATTAAGGGTAGACCTAATAGATGAATAGACCATATTTGAGGACTTTTGAAGTCCGAAATAAACAGTGATGGGCGGGATTTTACAGTGTTGCAGTGTTTTTCTGTGTTTAACATAAAAACAATCATTGTTCGCATTTTAAAGGGATTACAAAGGCCCGAAGACCCATTCCACCACATCACAGAGGCCGGGAGACAGATTGCTGGGAAACCGAGACCGGAAAGGAAAAAGCGGGGCCACAGCACAATGCAACTCGAAACGGAAGCGATCATGGGGCATCAACAGCACAACACAGCCAAAAACAACAGAAGTGATTGTGGGGCATATCTGCCACGAGAGAGCTCCCTGCCAGCGCAGCAAAATACCAGAATGTGGTTACTCTTCCGTTGGAAGAAGAAACCTCCGAGCCCATGCGTGCCTAGTCATGGCATCAAGTTGTTGAAAAAACAAAGAGGATAGATTAACACACTCTGAGACTTTGAGAACTCACGAGCATTGTAAAGGGCCTATAAATGGCTGAAAGTTAAATGTAACATGGGTTCAACTTCTGGAGACTATGGAGACTTTGCTACTCAAGCTTCTCATCTTCATTCTAGCAATATAAGCTTCTTTTGATGTTATATGTTCAATTTCCATTTTCTCTTCCGTTATAAGCTTGCACTTGAACAGGTTGTTCATGTTTCTTCTGTCTCTAATGCCAGATAACTGTCATCTTATCTCTACGTTGATAAATTAGAATTGCAAGCTTCATTTACTTCCTGTAGTTGGCCATTCATATGTATTTATATATGCATCTGTTGGTACAGTCGGTATTCTCCATCTATCCATTGAATCTACAAACTATTGAGCATTAGTGGTCTAAAGCCTTGTAAAGTTGAGGGTGTTCATGCATGTCTTGAATAAAAAACAGAGTTGAAACAGTTATTTGGCTTGATCCAAACCTTCATCCATTCCAATAGTTCTGAGAACAATATTGAAGATTATATGTTACTAGGCATCTCTGAGCTGCAACCTAAGAGAGCTTCCTGGAGTGATAACAGGAACCATGGCACATTCTAATCAGGTAGCATGGCAAGAGCAGCCTCCATGATAGTTCTATTCTTTCTTTCTGCCGCACCATTTTGTTCAAGATTTTATGGTACAATGGTCTCTTTCTTGATATCGGCTTCTCTGCAAAAGTCAATGAAATCATTTGAAATGAATTCTCCTCCATTATCTGATATGAAGACTTTGATTTACCTTCCAATTTGGTTTTTAATCAATGCTTTGAAATTTTTAAACATATCAAAGGCTTCATCTTTGTACTTTAGAAAGTATATCCACGTTCTTCTAGAGAATTCATCCACAAAGTTGATATAGTACAAATATCCACCTATGGATGTCACCAACATAGGTCCACACAAATTTGAATGAATTAGTTACAGGATGTCATGAGTTTTGGTACAGCTATAGGGGAAAGGCTCTCTCATTTTCTTTCCACTTTCACAACCAAGGCAAACACCATCATGTTCTTATTGGATTTCTAGCATTCCAAAAATCATCTTTTTTACTTTGGGTAGTACCTTATAATGAACATGAGCAAATTTGTGTTGTCGTAACTCAATCTGATTAAAATTGCATTCTTGAGCCATAGCTTTAATAGGACTCCAATTGACCTTGTAAAGCCCTTTGACTCTCAATCCAAAAGTAAAAGCATTTGTCATGTTTGGTTTCTCTGGCAAGGTTAACACCTTTCATTTTATAAAAGCCACCTTCATTCCTTTATCTTCTAGAGAAGATATAGATACAAGATTTTTCTTTAGACTAGGTACATATAAAACATCTTGAAGGTGAATAGTTTCTCCGAGATCCAAATGAAAAGAAACCAAATCAAACCCTTTTACAGGGTATGTAGTGTTATCTCCAAGGATAATGTTCAAACCAGTCTCCCTCTCAACCAAATAAGAGAGGATTTCTTTATAATAAAAGAAGTACCTAGAGGCACCACTATCCACTAACCAACTGTTTAAAGAATCTGGAGGAGAAGGACTAGACAAAGCTGTAACCAAAAAGTACTCAGATTGAGAAGCACTATGAGGATGGCTTCTTCCTTCATATCTTCTTCCTCCATAATTCCTCCTTTCTCGATCAGGAGATTGAATATTGTAGTTGTTGCTACTCCTTTGATTATAAGAGGATCTTCTTTCTAGACAATATCGAGCATAGTGCCCATGCTTTGACATTGAAAGTATTCAACATTCCTCATGCTCTTCTTGAAAAACTTGGTTTTGGACTTTGGCTTGGAAGATTTTATCTTTCCTTTCTTCTTCTTTGCTTATGCAACAAAGGCAGATGATTATCCTTCTTCATGTCTCCAAATTTTGTCCCTTGAAATCATCCTTGATTATTCCTGCTTGCATCTTTCGATCAATTCATCGAAAGTTGGCAAAACATTGTTATTATTGATAGTAGTAATGAATACTTCCTAAGCTGTAGAAGTCCATCAAGGGTTGTGTGTACCAATTCCCTATCAAATAGGGGCTCGCCAGCAGACAAAATTTGGTCTTTGAATTCAACAATCCTTATCAAATAAGACTGAATAGATTCTCCCTTATTCAAGTTAGAGGCTGAATATCTTTGAGTTGCTTCTTTATGTCAAGGACGTGATTCATATTTTGGACTTCAAACATGCCAACAATCTTGTCATACACTTCCTTAGATGTCTTTGGTTTGGAGATATGGGTAAGAAGATGATCTTTCAAAGAATCAATAATAACTTTCCAAGCTTTGATCTCACCTTTCTTGTATATTGCTTTAGTAGTAGCAGGAGCATTTTCAAGAGGCTGGGGTACACCTCCTTGGCATACTCTAGAACATCTTCTCCATACAAGTTGGTGTCTAGTCTAAGTTTCCAAGCAGCATAATTTGAGGTCCCTGTCAATTTCTCGTTGTCCTTGAAGAAGAATGTAGCCATCTGAATTGCTCTACTGTTGTATCTTGAGCAGCATATTAGGTCTTTCAGCAGATAATTTCCTTAACATTATTGTTCCTGAGCTTATCTTCACCACATCTCTCATACCATGTTAATTTTTGCAATTATGAAATTAAATATCTTAGGTCTTCAACATTTAAGTGCAAACGGTAACCAATAACCATATAAAAGACAGTCAATGAACACTAAGATAGCATATTTGGTCCAAGATCAGGGAAAAACCCCCATTGTGGGGGAAAACCCTTGATGAATATTCTTCTATTAAATCTTCATCAAATGTTCAGCAGAGATACATAAGTAGAGTACAAAACCCTTTTCTCAATGACAGCAACATTACCCCTTTAGGACAGATCTTCTAAAGTGTGACATATGATCACAAATGTAGAATAACAAATCCATCAATCATTCAACAAAGATTACAAGTGCCAGAAGAAGATTAGCTTTCACGAATGAGATAGACAAGTCTCCAGATGCGTGTTAGAAATCCAAGACAATACACCTTCCCAATAAGATGATCTAGCCACAAATAATAAGTAAATATCCTCTAAGTGCAACAAGATGAGACTTGTAATATGAGATCTGCCACCAATGTTATTACAAGATAGACATCTAGTCAATAATATGAAATCTATCAAACAATAATGCAAGAAAGAAATCTCCAAAAATGACAGAGAGAAATCTCCACTAGATTTGCCAATGATGAAACAAAATAACAAGCTTCCAATGAATCTGCTATGAAAATTCCTAGATCTAACAATCTCAAGAATCCTACTGCAACCAACTCAGTTTACTTCACCTAGATTGTAAATTATATTACAAGCTTATTTCAGAATCTTCATGAAACATTGAAGTAAATTACTGAAGCAGCTTACACCAATTTACTTATGATTCTGAAAAATAGAAACTGAACAAGGAAAATAGAAACACATAGGACACAATTATTTTTGGACAAAAGTCCTCGAAAAACCCAATGCGGGAAAATCAATGCAACAGCTCTGAGGGTTTATTATTATTAAGTAGTAGAAAAATCTAAATACATCACTCAATACCTCACAAGGTTATTTAGGTATAGAGAGAAATATTGGCAGAAGCTTTATGAGTTTACCTCACACAATCACTTAGAAAAAGTCTCGATTGTTCCGGCTGCTGGATGAGGTGCCCCTGGCAGGTTCGCACTATCACTACGTTGCCTCTACGTTGTCCCAGCATCAACCCTCTCAAGCATAGCATCACACAACTGGGAAATCGATCAGTAGCTCAAAGTCACTGTTCTCAGCCTCTCAGTCTCACACCGCAGTTTCTGGCTGCTGAAACTGACCATATGCTCTAACTTTCGACTTTCTCTCTCTCCCTCTGCGTTGCTTCTACATGGCCCTTCTACCTTGCATCAGCCTCTATGTCAAGGCTTCTAGATCACTCACTGCCTCTCTCTACTGATCTATCTCCGACTGAGAATCTCTCTCTCCGTAAGTTGTTATCCCTGCCCCTCAACTGCAAGAGAATTCCTCAATCAATTTTTCCTCTTGGGAACTTCTCACTTCAAAAAATCGATTTTCTCAATCTCTCTATGTATCTTCCAAATGACCCTCAAGTTGCTTCTTATATCTTCCTATTGGACAACCAACGGCCTATATTAAATCATAATGAAAGGCTCAGTTTGTTTTGGCTCGATTCGTGTTTTTTTGTAGAAGTTTCACCCATGATTAGATTAATACCCATTAATATTTTAATTTCCTAAGTCTAATATTTTAATTTCCTAAGTTTAGACTTAAGAACCCCATTAAAAATATTAATTAATTTAATAAAATCACTTCTGGTTGGAACTTCCCAAAACACTTTATGGGTTCTTTGTGTTAGCGCTTGAAATTTCACCTCAGGCTGAAAAAGGCAAACCTCAAGGCAACATCAAACCATTTAGCCTCGTAGCTAGCCCTACGGGCAGGAGAAGGCTCTCTCCGGTCAATCTCAGTAAAATCTTCAATGGATGAGATGACCAATAGGGTAACACTGATTTTAGGCTAGTAAACTGATCAAAAGGGTCAATTTGGGGTTTTTAGGGTTTTTGGTGGCAAATTGAGGGGATGGCAATTTTGGGTGTGGGGATTGGACACAGTTTCTGCAAGGGGTTCTTTGGGGCGAGGTAGGAGACAGTATTGATGCCTTTGATTGAGGTGGATGATTAGAAATGACAGGTGAGCAGTTAAGGAGAGCAAACAATAACTTTGAATTCTCCTTAAACAGTAGAAAACATTGAAATTAAACAAACTTAAAAGCAGAGCATGACAGTCATGAATTCTTACTTTAACACTTCGTTTGTTTAATGTGCAGAAGGAAAAGAAAGGAAATGATTCACATAACACACTTACAGGTACATAGAGAAACACACCATCAATACATGTAACCACAAGAATCCCAAAAAGGACTGCAAAACCCTGGTCTTCCTTAGCCAAAAAATTGCAGAGATACAGTGAAATAATACAATGATAGCTTCTCCCTCAAGAGTCCAACCATGAAAATGAGTATGAAAGTACATAATATAGATGATCTAACCTCTTTCCCTGCCTCTAGGGGTCGAGCTCACTATCCTAGGAGCTGTTTCAACCACTTCTAAACTTAGCACTACAAACTAGGCAATCATAACAACTTGCCTCTATAAACTTGGAAACCAATTCATTCATTTAATTTTCACCTATTTCATGAATGAATCTTCTAGAAGAGATACATAAGAGTAAAAGTGTCATAAAAGTACCATAATTACATCAAAGAGAATCATCATTCACTTCAAAAAGTCACACTGAGTCAAATCTGCGTTTTCTGGGCTATACAGTGCATTTTTGGGCAATTTTGCCCAACATGTCGCGCCCCCCTGCCTGACATGTCGCACCCCTTTGGAGCCATATTTGGGGCACTAGTAGGTGGCCAAATTGGGCAAGAGTAGGCTTGTTGGAAAGGTCTGTGAGTCTACTTTCCAACCCAACTGGAATTTCTGGATTTGGAGTTCATTTGCCCTGTCAAAAATCAATTCTCCCAAGACAGCTTTCTGCAGTTCAAAAAAGTGGCAGAAAGTCAAATTTTGCATGTTTTTTGACATTATGGAGGCCCAAAACTTCATAAAATCTCAAGTCCATCCATGTGCATATGTAACTTTGCATGACAAATCTGGAAATGCTGAGTTTTTGTCAAATGGAGGTGCCGGGACGACATG
>APFE030111156.1:0-22134 GCA_000404065.3 Pinus taeda | reverse complement strand
ACATCCTCCTAACCTGTCATGATGGACCTTGTGGAGGCCACTTTGCAGCAAAAAGGACCGCCTTCAAAATTCTACAGGTAGGCTACTATTGGCCCACTCTTCATCAAGATGTCAGAAGATACATCAGCCAATGTGACCGATGTCAAAGGATGGGGAAACCGACTCCAAAGGATGAAATACCCCTCCAACCTCAAGTGACTTTTAAGCCATTTGAGAAGTGGGGCATGGAATTTGTGGGTCCTATCAACCCTCCTTCAAAACAAAAGTCTTACATCATTGTGTGCACGAACTACTTGACAAAGTGGGCAGAAACAAAGGCAATCAAGGCAGAAACAGAAGAAAAAGTGGTTGAGTTTTTGAGGGAAAATATATTCTACAAGTTTGGTTACCCAAGAGAGTTAGTCATAGATCAAGGAAGTTAGTTTACCTCTAACCTATCTGAAGACCTGCTCGCTCATCACAAGATTAAGCACAGAACTTCCACCCCTTATCATCCGCAAGCAAATGGGCAGGTGGAAGTCACTAACAGAGCTTTGGAAGAGATTTTGACTAAAGTGGTGAGCAGAAGCAGAAAAGATTGGGCAGATCGCTTGGTTGAGGCCACCTGGGCCTACAACACCACTTGGAAAACTAAAACAGGTTTCACACCTTAAGAGCTGGTCTACGGGAAGAAGGCTTTGTTGTCCATAGAATTTGAATACAACACATTGAGGTTGGCAACTCAACTGGACCTAGATCTCAGCCATGCACAACATGAAAGATTACTATAGCTGAATGGAATTATACGAATAGAGAATGCAAGCCCTCCTCCACTCAGAGGTGGTCCAACTCCAAAGAAATATATGGCATGACTGGCACCTTAACGAAAAACAATTTCAGCGAGGAGATTGGGCGTTGTTATATGACTCGAGATACAAGGATTTCAAAGGGAAGCTGAGGACAAGATGGCTGGGACCATATACAGAGGAGAAATGCAACGAAAATGGTTCAGTCCTTATCAGGACCATTGATGAAGAAGCCATCCCCATGCTCGTCAATGGGCATCGATTGAAAATCTACATGAAGCCCCTTTCTAAGCAGGAGTTCATTGAAACTCTGGATAAATCAATATTGGTAGTGGAGCAGGCCCCTGTCTCCACTCCACCCACATATTGAGCGCCAACCAAAAAAAAAAAAAGATCCTTGGGTGAAAACCTCTTGGAGGCGCCCAGGGCAGATAGTGAGGGTGAAAACCTCCTGAAGGTGCCCCAACTATCTCAAAAAAAAAACAGAAAAACAAACCTAATCTCTGTTGAATAATTGAAGGATGCAGGAAGGACACTGCAGGTTAGGAGGATCGCACAAAACAAAGACAGAGGTCACCACTAGGTTGCAAGCATCCCTCATAATCCATTCCTCCACGACCACTACCCTTTCCCAAGATTTGGTCTCATTCGGACTGAGATTTCACCTTCTACAGGAAGTTTTGTGTCTTCTACAGGAAGATCCTGTAGAACCTACAAACAAGCCAAGATCGACCTCCGAGGAGGACCCAAAGGTTGGGAATCTATCCACAAGGCCTGTAAACATCCCTGCTTCCATCCATCACCATATGTCACCCTCTTCCATCTCTTTACACCTCCGTTGCACTTATCCCTTTATTTGTTCCTACACATTCACACACAAAAAACCCTGTTTTCTTCATACTGCCAGCAAAAATTTTTATTGACAAATCAAGCAGCAGTTTCTCACTCACCATACCTGTCACCCTCCATCTAGACTCCTCATCAGCTGAGACCCTCATCAGCAGTATAGCCCTGCTCATTCTAGCTTGCATTCCAAGAGGAGAAGCAGCTACAGGACATCCTACAGGAATCTTATAGCAGCTGATCCCTCTGGAAGACATACTCCAGAGACAAGGACAACAAAGGATGGTAGAGGAGACATGCAAAGAGCTTGTTTTGAATGTAATAACATCAGCAATAGCCGAAGCCAAGCATGCAGTGTGCATGCAACAACAACAATCGAAGGAATGGGTTCCAAAACCCATGCATGCAAAAACAACACATGAAGGAATGGGTTCCAAAACCCGTGCATGCAACAACAACACACGAAGGAATGGGTTCCAAAACCCAAAATCTGCATAACACGGTCGCGACCACGCAGGTAAGTGCCTAAACTCATTCGTCAATTGCATAAATCATATTTTAAAAGCTACATGCCTATGGGAATGGTTTGGATTGAAGGGACCCTCGAACAGTTACATATCCTCGTGGGATCCAAACGAGCCCCATTACAATTCAAAGTTGTCGATTAGATGTGCAACCAACACATGTGGAGTGTCCATTCGGGGAGAAATCGTTGTGGTGGCGGTGGATAATGGCAAAGAGGAGGTGATGGCAGTCAGAAACACAAAGAAACATTATGGCCATGATGTCAGATCAACGGTCTAGTCCGGCCACCTCATCCCCTCACCTCAAATCACGCCGCAGTTCAAAGATGCCTGGCTGAAACATGCACCACCTTCTGTTCATTCTGCACTCACAACGTCCTCGACTGGAGTACACATCCACCGCTTCCAAAAACTATTAACCAGTCGTCCTCCACGGGTTTTTCCGCTTGTTTTTGAAAATATCCCACGTATCGGGCTCGCTCGGAAGCACAGTATAATTCTACAAGAACCGGGGACCTTCTACAGGAAGGGTTCTACAGGAAAGGAAGAACAGCGCTACGGAGGAGGAAAACCTGGGATTTTCGTTGACTTTGGATCTCCAACGAGGCAGGCTCGAAAAAAATCCTCTATGCATGATGTGTTTGTGCAAGGTGGTGAATTGAACAACATCAGATTGGAAAACCAGAGCAAAAGTCTGCCTGTGTATTGGAAGTGAAACGTCTACCTGCATAGTTCACTGAGTTTCCCCCAGTTTTTTTTTTTTGCATCAAAAATCTCCTCCACGTTTTCTTTTTAAATTCTCTTGTAGGAAAGATATATGCAGTCGTAGAGGCTAGCATGTGTGTGTAACAAAAATAAAATTGAATTTGCATATCTATCTGTGTACTGAGAAGAGAACCTGTCCTTATGCTCTGTCTGTAAAAACAAAAAATCTTCCTTTCATAAACAGGCAGTCGAGTTCTGGGTGAACATCAGTCTTAAAACAAGGGAGTTGTTGCTAGTTGATATTGAACACACGAGAAATTCCTTCTTGGGTTCAGGGGAAACCAAATTCAGATATCCTCTGTTTCAGATTGACTGTTCGGTTGCCTGAGCATTTCATTTTCTGAGTAAAACATAAAAAGAGCACTCTCACCATGCCAGGAGGATTCATAAGGAAAGAACCCTCGGACTCTAGCAAACTGCACGAGCATCCTAAGGTGGTGGACCTTTTCACCCGAGAAAATTGGATATCCTTCTTTGACAAAATTCAAGGTCATGATGAGGAGATAACTAAGGAGTTTTTAATGTCCCTGAAACCTCAATCAAAGACACACGCCACAGTTAGTTTTAGGGGCTTGACCCTAGAACTTACCCCTGATCTCATTAGTTGAGTTACTGGTCTACCATTGGGGCTCCCTTGGAGCAAAGAAGAGAGGTCATTGGGCCAAGTTGCTAAGAAAACATTCTTTCTACCTGAGGAGCATCTTGTAGAAAACAAAAACGGGGTTAGAAGAACCAGATTGCCTCCTCTTTGGAGTGAAGTCAGTTTTCAAATTATGAAATACATCACATGTGAAGGGAGGTTTAGCATCATCTATGGATATCATTTCAGGTTGTTGTGTGAACTAAGGCATGGGATTGACTTGCCTCCAACCCAAAAACTGAGCATCCCCTATTTCCTTCTTCAGTCACTAATTGAATGTGGTACAAAGTTAAATGAGGGGATCCCAGATCAGTTGGCCTATCATGGGCTCATCAAACTATTGGTGGAAGATGCTTTGCACACTTACACTATCCCCATATCTTAGGAACTCTTCAGAAACATGTCCAGGGATGATAACATTAGAAATTTTGCCGAAAAATGTCACCCCATCTAGAAGTGAGGAGGGAGAGCACACTGAAGAAGGTGAGAAAAACAATGATGAAGGAACACAGGACATTCAAGCATAGAAAGGACAGAAAGAAAAAGGGCAAATGGGCCAAATTGCTGAGCCTAAAACAGAGGAAGAAACAACAGCAAAAACACCAAGGGAAAAGCGGATGCAGAGTAGAAAAGAGAAGGCCGAGAAAGCCCAAATGAAGGCTGCCCCAACCAAAGAAGGCACACAAAAACAAAAGGAAAAGACACACACTGAGATATCAACAACACAGATAGAAACAGTGGACACAGGGATTTCTACAAGAAGCAAGGAAAAATAATAGCAAGAGGAGAAATCACCTGAGATGTTGGCAAGGGAGGCAGCAGCTGTGCTTGCTGCCATAAGCACACCTACAAAACAAAAAGGGAAGAGAAAGAGGCAAACCTCCATGTACTTTAAAGCAAGGAGAAGCACGAGGATCAAAATGGGCAGACCCTAGCCACAGTCAAAGGAGCCAATCGTCATTGAGTACACAACAACTAAACCAAAAGAAGAGTCTCCTTCAAAGATATCCATCACCTATGAACGAGGAAGCCCAAAAACCTCCACCTAGAGAGAAAGAATCAGGATGATGGACTCAAAGACAGCTCTACAGGAAGCTGAGACATCTCTATAGGAAACTCTAGCTAAGTTAAAAGAGACTGAGAAATTGGAGGAAAAGGCAGCCAAACACTCACAGGGAGAAGAAAAGACCAAGGAGACACTAGAACCAAGCCCTCAGCCTAGCTTGGGCTCATACTACAACCTGTTAGAAGCCGGGAAGATCATTCTCCAGAATTTTGTTGTGCCACTCTTCTTTGCATTAGAACAAGAACGGGTTAGGACTCACACTTGGATGAGGATTGCCAAATCCAAGGGCGTGGCAGACATAGGCCACCTGGAATAATAAATCAAGGAATCAAGAAAAGAGTTGGCCATGTTGAGGCACATGGAAAGCAGTCAAAAGGTCAAATTAAGGGAGGAGAATGAGCTGTTGAAACAACAGTTACAGCTGCAGGGAGGTCATCAGGAAGATAGGCCATCCATCTTGGGAGAGTAGCAGCAGCAAGAAAGGCCTCTAGTAGACAAGGAAACATATGAGGAACAACAGAGAAAGGACAAGCTGCAGGCTGAGGTTGAGATGCTGACAAAATTGCTACAAGAAAAAGAGTCACAGGCAGCAGAAGAAATACAGTTTTTAAAACAACAGGTGCAGGAGAAAGAAGCCCAACTGGCCTGCATGGCCAACTGGGCAGTATAAGCCTTACAATGTAGGCAACCTGCTAAATCATATGCCTTATATCTTAAAGATCAATGGTTGCAATTTCAAATTAACACCTTGGCCCAAAGGTGCACCATTCCATTTCAGAATTGCCATCAATTCATGGATTTGTGTGACAGTAGCTCAACAGAAGATAAGGCCAAGTTATCATAATTCTATTTACACAACTTGGCCCTTCCAAACATGAACATGTGGGATCCCAATGTTGCATTAGGAGATGTGCAAATCATGGCCATGACCTCTTGGTTAAACCATGAGGAACAGAGGGCAACAAAGATTCGGGATATTATGAACAGGGAGCTAAGCAAGCCACTCATGATTAGGGCAGAACCAAAAGATCCCTCATCCTTAATATATGCCCATCAGCACCTAGCCAACAACCCTCAGGTTCTCCCAGATTACATTGAGAGACAAGCTCAGGCCATTGCTCACTTCGAGGACATGGAAAGACTGTTGGGGGATAACTGCATTCATGCTTGCACAATGAGATGGAACACATTGTCCCACAATCTAAAGATAAGAGAATACCACTCTCCAACCAGGATGAGGGAGGCCTTGGCAAGAGTGCCACTCTATAAATAGTCAATTGAAAATCTGTAGGCCAACTGGATCAGCCTAAATTTCAGTCCTCCCTTGCTTTTAGGACTATTGGAAGGGGTCAAAGAAGAAGAGGAGCACAAGAAGTGGGAGGAAGTAGAGAGAAAAGCAGGGTTTCATGACCGAGAGGAGGACATCACCTCAGAAGCCTGGGATGTTAGAGAGGTAGTAAAAGCAATCAGAGATGATGAGATGGATTAGTTGCTTAGAGGATGAGCAACACATTTAGCAGGGGGGTGATGATGAGCCCCAAAAATGGGTAACTTATTGGGTTCATTTTTCCTATTATTCTCGATTAATCCACCATTCTTCATAGTTTATGCATGCTATTGAATATATTTGTGTTAATTGAATGAATGAGAATAGTCACTTGACCATGAAGTCTAATACGTGCTATTTGCAGATTTTTGGACATATTTTGGACCAAGGTCAAGCATTTATGAGCCAGTTAATAGCCAAATGCGAGGGAACAAGGCTGAGGATTAGTAGGAAGGGTGTCTCCTACACTAAATGGCCCCTTCCTCGAGTTCTCCACCATCAGCTCGGAGTTCAACAGCCCACCAAGGATGATTTCCAAAGGGCAGCCGAGCAGCTTTTGTGAAGTGGCTGATTACTTGCAGTTTTGAGCAGCCAAGCCCCTTAAGTTAAGGAGGGTTGTTGGAGGTCCTCGTGGGGCATAAGTAGGAGAGCTTCAAGCCTTGTCTTTTTTAGCTCATGAACAGTTGTATTTCGCACTTTAGTGCTGCTGTACCTTTCAGCTCATTTTCGAGCTTTTGCTATAAACATTTTTGTGACATGGCTATTTTTTGAGTAATGAAGATAAATTTCACTTTGCACCAGCTTTTAGTTTTTCACAAGAGGTTGTAGCTCTTGGTGTTGGGCCCAACCCAAGTGCCAGTACCTCCTTTGTGTACTATTATGTGTTTTCTTTGCATGCATAGAATAATTTCTGCTATTTAGGTTAAGATCTTGCTTTGTTACTTTTGATGATTAAGATAGCTTTTTCTGCTTCAGGTTGATTTGACAGGTTGTTAATAGAAAATATCTTCATAAAAAAGCCATCAAGCAACCCTTGATCTCACCTCTCCCTCCTTGGGACCATGAGCTGAGACCAAGGCGTCCTTGCTGCCACAAAAACATTGTTTTTGTCTTTCCATGCAATTGCTAGTGTTAGATTTTTAGTTAGGAAAGTTGATACCAGTTGTACTTGCATGTTTAGAATATGCTCTTGCTTAGTTTCGATAGTTATCTTGGCATGATTTTCTACCAATAAACTTTTGTTCATCATGTTTCTGGTTTTTAGGTCAAAGTAGGTCAAAATAACTAGATCTCTAGTTTTTCTAGTCTTTCTTCGATTAGTTTTTAGAAATAGTGTGCAGAGCATCTGTAATACCTCCCTCTCTATCCTTCCTCCATCATACCACCTACTCCAACCCCTAATTCTAGATTCCTTCCCTTCATTCGCCACCTTTTTCCAACTTGACCTAATTTCCATATCTTTGTGCAACCTTGCTCCCTCCATCCTTGAACCAAATCCAACCACCTTCATCACTTCTTAGCTTCATTTACCAGGTCTTAGACCCCTTCACATCTTCATCCATCCTCCATTTCCACTTTCCCACCATTTTCCCACCATTAACCCTCCAAAATCTTCTCTCGGCTCTTCCTGTAGAACATCCTGTAGAACCCCTGCAGACTTCCTGTAGAAGCTCACATGAGCAGTTGTTTGAGATTTGATCACAGTGAAACTCTCTGGAAGGGTGCTAGGGACCCCTTAGGCCCTCTTCTCACCTTCCCAACCTCCTGCAAGTGCCCACTCCATTTCCTTTCACCAATAAACCTCTGCACAGTCAAAAACAGTTAAAGCACATGCATAATAATTTTGCAAAATTACTCAAAAATGTAAAAAGATGTTTTCTCCATATTTTACTGTAGAAGTAGCTTAGTCACATGCATTTTACCTTTCTAAAAGTCAATGGCATCTATTTCCACCGCTTTCATCTCTTTTCTTGCACCAATAGGGCTAGTCGGTAAAAACTAGGGTTTGCTACGGTTTGCGTTTCTTTTCAGCTTTCAGCTTCTTTCTGCAAGTAGACTAGCCTCCTTTGAGTTAGCTTTCGTCCATCACAGTTAAAAGCTTCTTCTAAGAGCTCATAGAAGTTGGCTTAAGCTTCTAGCGGACTTGTGCCAGCTGATCAAGTGACAGCCTGTTGCAAGAGCTAGTACTTGTGCATATAGCACCGTCGCTTCCAAGTTTGTTATGAACATCCAGGTTGATAAAAGTAAAGAAGGGAGTCCCAGGAGTTGCAGCATCATTGCTACAATATTGGAGCTCACCATTAGTGCATCTCTATCTTACGTCGCGGTCTTCCTGCGAGCACTGGCATATTTCTTCTTGTCGCAAAGTACTTTTGTTCGTCGAAGCTCCTTCTGCAGCACAATTTATAGTCCAGTGTCCACTTTCAACTACATGTGACACTAAGAATTTTCTCCTTTCATCCTTTAGTGTGAAGCTCCAGGGATAGAGTCGTCCTTGTATGCCTTCAATCTGCTACCATTCACTCTTTCTGGAATCAGCTAACCATTTAACTTTGCGAGTTGAATTGCACCACCCTCAAAGATATGATTGCCGATATATAGTCCTAACCAATGTGTTTTAAATTTTCCTGGGAACTTCACGAATTTTCTATCATATAAACGTACAATATCCCCTTCCTGGAATGTCTTCTACTTGATGTGCCTATCATGTCAAGCCTTTTCTCTTGCTTTTTGTACTTGTTGATGAAATCCTGCTATAAACATGTCTTCTTCCAGAGCAAGTAACTGTGACATCCTTGGTTCCATTATGTTGGGGTCTGCCATATTTGTAAATGTTGCAATTCTTAAGCTTGGCAAAATATATTCCATGGGAATCACAGCTTATTTCCCATAAACCAATTTGAAAGGTGTCTACCCTGTCACTTTTTGCATGTAGTCCTATACGCCCATAATACTACTGGAATCCTAAGATCTTAGTCATCCTTGTTTACATTCAATACCTTCATCAGTGAATTCCCCAATTTTTTGTTGAATGCTTCTATAGTTCCATTTTCCCGAGGATGCCATAAGGAGTGCTCTTTTGGTGGTAAACTTGAAATTCCTTAGTTAATGCTTCAATGGCCTGATTCAAGAAATGTGACCCTTGATCACTCATCAATATTTTTAGACACCCAAATCTAGACAAAATATAATCAAATATGAACTTCGCAACAGTTTTTTCACTGCAATCCTTCATAGGTTGTGCTTCATCCCACCTAGGCATATAATCAGTAGCTGTGATTATATACCTCACACTAATCTTTTTCCCTGGTGGATTGATTGGTCCCCCAAAATCAATAGCCATTTTGTCAAAATCCTACAATGTTACTTGTGGTACTAGTGGCATTTGATCTCTTCTTGAGGGTTTTCCTATTTGGTAGATATCGCAAGCTCGATAGTATTCCTTTGCATCTTTGTGCAATGTAGGTCACCATAGTCCTAGTCTTAAAATTTTCTGCACAGTGGCTTTCCCTATATAATGTCCACCAACTGCGTCACTGTGAGCTTCTATGAAAGTTATATGTCTTTCATGCTTAGGAACATACCTGTGCAGTATTTCATCTAGTCCTAATTTATACATATGCACCGTTATCAGTGAAAAATCTGTTGCCTTAACCACCAACTCTTTCTTCTCCTATTTCTATCCTCGACAAATAATCAGGTCCAGCATTTAGTCTTCCTGGCTTAACAAAAACTTCAAAGTCATACTCCTAAAATAATAATAGTCACCTACAAATTTTTCCTCCTAAAACAGGGTTGTTGACTAAATATTTTAGTGCGGAGTGATCTATGAACATCTTGAAATGTGATCCCAACAAATAACGTCTAAAATTATGTAATGCATATACCATAGCTAGACCTTCCCTTTTTGTAGTTGTATAGTACTTCTTTGCTTTAGATAGTTTCCTACTTGCAAAAGATATAAGGTGATCTATTTCTCCTACACCAGGTTGTGCCAATACCGCTCCTAAAGCTATGCATGAAGCATCCACATGAACATGAAATTCCTTATTCCATTCTGGAAAAACCAATATATGCACACTTACCATCTTTTCTTTTAGTGCGTTGAGGCTCTTTTGACACTCTTCATTCCATATAAATGTTACACCTTTCTTTAGTTGTTTTTCCATCAGCGCAGTGATCTGTGCATATCCTTTGATAAACTTTATGTAATATCATGTATGTCCCAGTGTGGTGTGAAGCTCCCTCACTGTCTTTGGTGAAAGTAATTTCACAATAATAGAAATCTTCGCAGGATCCACCATCAATCCTTGCTTGCAAACAATATTTCCTAGAAATATACCAAAAGGTACATAGAATATACACTTTTTTGTATTCAGAGAAATCTGATACTACCTGCATGTGTCTAGCATTAGCCTTAAGCTCACAACGTGTTTATTTAATAACCCAAACATTGTCCAATCGTCGAAGTATACTTCCAAAAACTTGTGAATATATTCTTTGAAAGTTGCGACCACCATTCTTGAAAATATGGCAAGGGAATTCTTCAACCCAAAAGGCATCATTGTATACTGATATGAACCCCATTCTATAGCAAAGGTGGTCTTATGTCAATCCTCTAGTGTAATTTTAATCTGATGGTACCCTAAAAATCCATCTATAAACAAATAGGCTTCCTAACCTCCTACATTATCCAACACTTCATCTGTAAAGGGTGTAGGGAATGGATCATGCACACATGCATCATTTAATTTCCTTAGATCTACAAAAATCATGATTTCTCCTTTACCCTTCTTTTCCTGGACCACCATAGGACTTACCCACTCTGATTCTTCCATAGATTCAATGATCCCTACTGCTATCATTTTATCTACGTCTTCTTTCACCTTTTCCTTATATTTTGGGTTCAATCTATAGGGTCTTTTATTGACATGATTCACATCAAGATTCAAAGGAATCTTCATAACTCCCAAGTCTCCTACTATGCCTTTCATATATGAGAACTTAGTGGGGAATAACTCTTGGTATTCATGCAAAAGATCTGTCACTTTGTTGATTGTTTCCTCATCCTAATAATCTCCTATCGTTGCAAAATTCGGCTCATCTTCTGACCCTATATTTATCTTCTTTGTCTTTAATGGATTTTTTATATCAGGAATTTCTATCTCAAGTCCATTCACTTTGCGGTATCTTTTAGATTATGCTATGTCAATATTGCGAGGGTCTTCATCTTCTTCTACAACAATGTTGTAGCATTCTAGTACATTTTGTAGTTGCACAACCCAATCAGGATGCCAAGTGAGTGGAATTTCATTCTCAAAAATCTTCTTTTTAACAATCTAAAGGGTTGAATCTATATATGGACAGTCATTTTCAAAGCTAAATTTCAATATAAACCCATCAACCATCTCTTCCCAGCTCGCAGTACCATGTCGAAGTTCTGTTTCCAAATACCAGTTTTGAGGAATTGTCTCCAATGTATGGATGAACCCATGCACCCATTTTTCTGGTGGAATCTCCTTCCATGTTCTCATGCAAAGCCGGATGTGCTCCCTAGGATTATTTTGACCATCATATTTATCTTTCAACTCTATGTCTACCTGTCCAAACCTTATCAATATCAACCTTCGACATTCTTGCCAAGTTCCTATGTTCTCCTTATGTGTACCCCACCATCTAGCAGGAGTAGCTCTTAAGGCTATATCCAAGGCTAATAATATTTCACATTCCGGTACCTATTCTTCATATTATTTAATTAAATTGTTTATATCACTCAAACGATCATCGTAAGGAACTTTACATACCTTAGAGGTTATACAGCGAAGTGACTTAGTCACTCTTGCACATTGTCTTGTAGATACTTCATGTAACTTGTTTTGCCAATTTTCTAATTCCTCTTCTAAATCTAAAGCACAAGAGTTGTTATGCTCCCAACTCAACTTTCCATCTACAGTAGGGTTGATCCATTCTTCTTCTTTGGTTGTTACTTGATAGATGTTATCTATATCAACTACGTTGTACTCCTCTTTAACTGGCTCAATAGACCTTGCTCCTTATGATGGATCCAAGGGAACGGTGACTCTTATATTGTTGCTTTCAAATATCATTTGCCTCTTTTTCAAGTTCATTATAGCCATGTTGGAAAATTCCTAATCCAATCCCAGTAATGCAGGATAGGGGCTATTATCATCCACAATTTATGTTACCTCAAAATTAGTAGTAATGCACACCCCTTCAATGTCCACTATAATGCGTGATAACCTTCCTAGAGGAACAATCTTATGTTGATTTTCCATTCTCAAATGAATAGGTGGCCATTGCAACTTCAATTTATCCATTAGTTCCCATGTTTTCTTCGTCGGGACACTAGCTTCAGATCCCAAATCTAAAATCACTTGGTCCATATCATATTCTCATAATTGTGCACTAAGCCTCATTTCCTTTCCAGTTCTCTTTTTTCTATATAAATATTTACTTCACGCATATCACTTTGCGATACTTCCTTAGATGAAAAGAAGTCTATCGATTCATGTAGTCCTTATACATATTTTTTGTTTCTCAACAACTTCATACAAGTTTCTAAGAAAGACTTTAAAATACGTGGATCCATATCTTGTGTCACAACTACTATTATGTCGTTGTTATTCTTCTGCCTCGACTGCGTGCTCGATGTGGAAACTCCTGCATCCATAAAGATTCTCTTCACCTCCATAAAGACTTCTTTTCCCTTGTGAATATCGAACATCGATGCTTTCTTTGTAGTCTTTCTAACTCATGTATCTTCAACTACCTTCTTCCCATCTACTTTGTCATTTCCCGTTGCAGCTCCACTCCTTGTTACAATATTGATGAGGGGTTCATTTGTCCTCGGTTACATAGTCATCATTTGAATGTTATAGGTTAGTTGTGGATTCTTCTTTTCTTGCATTTTCTCTATAAGTACTGGACACTCTTCTATTACATGATCAAATGTTTTGCAATGCTTACATGTCGTAGTTAGATTATGACAGTCTCTTGCGAAGTGACCTACCTGGCCGCAATTATAACAAATAATCTGACCTCGACCTCGACCAACTCCTCCACCTCAACCTAATCCTGCATAGAAACCTCATCCATTGCGTTGTCTACTTCCTTCGTGTCCTTGTTCTTCAGCTTGTATTCTATATGTATCAGCACTGCAATCCATCATCAATTCATAGGCTCAATAGTTATTTTCATCATGCCCCACCGACTTACAGAACTTCCAAAATAAATTATTCGTAGTGTGCACATATTTTTGTAACGAATAACAATCTTCAAAGCGATGTTCACCGCTAGTTTTGCATATCTCGCACCATAAAATAGATCCAACATTCAAAGGATTAGGTGCTCCACTAGCTATGTAATTTCTGAAAATAGGACATTGCTCTTTGGAGTGACCTTCTGCTTTGAATTTTGTACACAACACTTCGTCGCGAACTTCCTTACTCTTCTTAATATCTTGTAAATACAAATTCAAGTTCACTAGCTGACTCTATATTTGTTGCATACCTACATTTCTATCACCTATCGACGAAGCTTCTAACTTCATTGTCAATTCCAAAGCTTCGGCTTGAGTCTCTATTTTATGTTGTGTCAAAGGTAATATGATGTATGGCAATAGTGCATCTATAAACCATTCCTTGTGCTGATGTGGAGCTATATCAAAGCTCACTTGATCGAAAAATACCTTGAACCTTTGATCAAATTCACATACGGACTCAGTTGACCTTTATTTGATATCCTTTAGTTATGTGATGCATTGTGACTCGGATTTTGGTTTCTTGAATTCTTTTACCAATGTTGATTTAATGCCTGTGTATGATCTGATTTGGTTGTTGGAATACTTCATATACCAATTTAACGCTTGATCTCTAAATGTTGTGGTGAGTTGCGCCTTTTTCACATTTTCATCATGGATTTCCTTCTCAATACATATTTCTTCGCATAAGAACCATAATTTCTCTAGATCCTCTGACCCAATTCCTTTAAATATCAGCAACTTAATATCATTGTCCATCGTTTTTCTCAGGGGGGATTCGTAAGGGGATGGGGATGGGGAGCGGGGAAAAGCAAAATTTTTCTGACTCTAGCCAGATTCAGGCTTCGACACACTTTCAGGCTGAAAGGGTGAATACTGTAGAGTTCCCTCAAGATTCTCAGGTGGGTTTCCTTCACCTTCAGATTCACTCAACAGAGGGATATAATATGTTTCTATGAAAAGCTTTAGATCTTGTCCACGAGATATCTTCTTAGTGTCTAATATATACCTTTTCCCACTTCACGTTGTTTCAGTCTCTTCTTCAGATCTCTTACCAAACATAATCTACTAATCTAACTGCATTCGAAGAATTCCCTTTTCACACAAAAGCATTTTAGTCGAGAATTTCAAAGATCTCAAGTACTTACCTCGCAGTCCCTTGAAAATTTTTCGTTCAACTTCATTGTATGACACAGTTGAATCTACCATGAACTCAGTAATAAATCCTCCTAAAATTTTGTCAACCCAAAACTCAAAAGCTCTTGAAATTTTGTTATTAGTGTTCTTTAATTTTTGTATCAATTCTGGAGTCCAATGCTTAGGTTCATCTCCTTTAAAACAATTCTTTCTCTCTATCAATCTTGAAACCCACTCTTACAACTCGACGTGAAACGAACCAAATGAAATCTCGTACTAATCTTCAAAGATATACTTCTCCAACCACCTTTCAGATGACAGTTTAGGGTTTATTTTCTCTTGATCTGCAAATTCTCATTCCTTCTTTTCTACCCACTATTGAATTTCCTTCTTAGATGGATCCCACATAAACATCCCTCACACAAATCTCGGTCCTGGAAACAGAACCATTTGTTCGTTGGAGGTGGGTTGACCCAGGTTCGGTTCTTCCGTTGTGCACCAACATAACCCTCAATCACTAGCCCTTTCGGCAACGACCTACAAACAAGTCTCAATCTAACGCGAAGTTACTTATGGGAGGTTGCAGAACTAGGTTTTTGTAGCCTGAGGGATGCTACATTGTGTTTTCCTTATGCTTTAACACTTATAGACAATTTCACATTAATGAACTACTCTGAACTTATGGATTAATTTGCATAATTACATTCATCATTTAACATATCATAAACATTTATAAATTGTGCAATACTGAAATAAAGTGCAGATAATAAGAAAATAAACACTTGAGACACAGATTTTACTGTGGTTCATCCCAATGTGGTACTATGTCCACAAAAGCGATTGATTATAATATGCTATTTGGTACAATAAATAGTTATTCCCTATGCACATAGCTGCAAGGTGTATGCGCACTAAGTTGCACATGGTTTGCACACTAAGTTGCAAACCCAGGCCTCTGAACACATAGTTGCGGTGCCTCGCCCTTTCTCCAAAATACAGACCAAAAAATATCACATAGACAAAGATATGTTCCCATACATAATGCCTTCTTCTTTATTATTAATACCTATATATACTATTACAAGAGGGATTTACATCACTATATTACCATGGACCCGATACCATGGTTTTCGAAATACAAGGGACTATGGTGCAAAATCAACAACTTTACATTTTTTTAATGATTTTACAAAAAAGAAGGGGCTTCATCGCAAAGCCTCAATGTTGCGCGGTGACTTTGCTATTTGGTCTTCATTGTGCTCCATTTCTCTACTACATGGTTCACTTCGTACTCCACGACATCCTTTCTACTACGCACTTCCACAAAACTTGGATTTCTTCCCAAAATTTGCCCAAAATCTGGCCAAGTTGGGCTACGCCCAACATATAACAACCATACAAACCATATATAAACAAGTATATTTACCCATAAAATACCAAGGACAAAGAGAGATCTTATTGATGATTTCATAAGCCGACCATGTATTGGACTTCCATGAACCACCCAACCGTAGACTAGGTTGAACCAAATATTTCTTTTAGCTAGTCACCCCCATGCCATATTCCAAGCATGAATGTGGGATCTCATAAAACAAATCAATCAAAACCATCCAGGGCTTCCAGAGGCCAAACCACCTCAACCCTCAATCACTGATTCCACCTCACGAACAGACATCACTAACCATCACCAAATTGGTCTCTACCCAAGTTGTCCAGGTCTCCAGAGCATTTGTTCCAACCAAGGCTTCCAGGAATAGTAACTCAACCGACAGTTGTTGTTGGACTTCGAGAGCGTTTTTCCAAATAGGGCTTCGAGGACTAGTAACTCAACCCACCAAGGAATTCTAGAGTGTTTATCCAACTAAGGCTTCCAGGACTAGTAACTCAACACAAGTTGTTACAAGCCTTCTAGATCATTTTTCCAACCAAGGCTTCTAGGAACTAGTAACTCAACCCACAACCAAAGGAACAAGAGAACCAACTAGAAAACAAAATAAAGGAACCCACAACACCATGGTTATCTAGTAAATGGAAAGGCAAGGCAAATCCACTATAAATCTAGGAAATCCTCCATGCCAATGACATATCATAACCAAGAAACGTCATGCATATGCCATGCATGCCAAAACTAGTGGGGGAAATATACATGCATCTTAGTACTTGCAAGAAAAACCTGTTCTAGTTGTAGATATCAATGTCCTCTTGCGCTTTCTTGCTCTTCCTTTTCCTTCTTACTCCAAACTCCAAGTATGCTACACTCCTCCAAGAAAAATCTAAGTGTCCAAGAGTATGAGAGATAGAGAACTCCAAAACTAAACTGACAAAAAGGTACCGACTAGTCCTCATACTATTTTTTATCAATGAGGCCTCTATTTTCTTCATTTCCATTATTTTCCTTCATTTTCCTCCTCACATGCAACCTGTGACCTTTCACCTCCCTTTTCTCCTAATTTCCATTATTTTCGTAAATAAGATGCCAATAAATTCCTCATGCCTTTCCAAAGCCTTTTCCAATTTCCTTAGCCATTAATTAATCACAAGTGTTACCCATCACTATGTTTTTTCCCAACATTCAGCTTAGAATACGTGTCCCATGACCAAGATCTTATTTTACCTTTTTTAATTTTTGCATGGATTTTTTACCGGGGCTGTTACATTTACCCTTTGTACAAAAGAGAAAAGAAAAAAGTAAAATGAGGAGAAATAAGCTTTGGGGTGCCTAACCTTCTAGCTATCCTACCAACTAAACTTGCCTCTTGTATGATGGATCTTTAAGAGGGGGAATGAAAAAAGGATGAATTTTGGGAAAATTTTATTAAGGAGCATAGAGATGAACCAAAGATCTTGTAAATTTCCCATTGACACTTAATAAAGATCCTATGAAAAACCCAATTGAATAGTGATTTTCCCATTTGGGTTTCTAGGGTAAATCATGTATTCATTTGCATATTTTCCTCTCTAGATGAGTATGCTACTATGTTACTTTATTTTGATGGTTTATTAAGTTATTGGTTTCTTCTAATGTCGTCCTTCATATTATGTTGTTTGGGAGGTTTGTATACATAGTACAATGGTCTAGGGGAGGATACATATCCCAACATCTATTTGTCCTTCGTCATTGCGTGAATTCAAAGATGGTAATTCAATGGTTCTCATTTCTAAGAGTTTGAAAAAGTGTAGGTACATGATAAATTGGGTTTTTGAGGTTATTGGAGATTTTGTCTCTCCTATAAATCAACCTTCTCACTTCCTAAGTCAAAACAAAATTATTAGCTAATTTGTTCTTTGTCCACAAGCCATAACACAAAGTTTTCACACTTGCCAATCATTTTTCCTTTTCCATAGGTTTTTTATTATCTCAGCTCACTATATGGGCATTTTTATCCACCACTAAGTGACTAAATGCATCCATAGGAATTTGTCTCCATTGTTTAGTGACTAAATTCATACCTACGAACATTTTTCCATTGTTGACTCAATTCATCATTTGGGCATTTTTTACTACTGCTAAGCCACTGAATCCATTCAATAAACATTTCCTTGACTATTATTAAACTCCTATGAGAGCCCATCAATTGTCATTATTGTGGGCATACCTGATCTCAAGTGTTCATGACATTCCATTCCCTTCTTCTTTCGACATCCTCAAATGACATGGCACTATCAATACTCTATTTAATTTTTCAAATTTAATCTAGGTTTCCTACAATATTCTAGTTTCCCCCAAACAAAACTATAACCATATTATTGGCATTTTGAGCTTATGATAGTTAATATAACTAGGCATTTTACAAAATTCGCAAATTACCCATTCTACCATAAAGTAGAACTTACAACTTCATGAATGAAATCAATTATGCCTCCATAACATGCATAGATGTTCTAACAATGATCTCATTCAAAAATTGAATCCATTAATCCAGTAAAAGAGGTGTTCAATCATTTCTTTTTTGTCTCAAAACTATATTCATTGGAACACTATCAATCACTTGCTATGAAACTTGTGAAGTCTTAATACTAATCTAATTTTGGCCCCGATGGTCCCAATGATGTAACCCAATGCTCTAATAGCATAATGTAGCATCTCCATCTAGTAATTCCAATCATAAGATGAGTAGCTATATCCAAAAATTTCCAAATTCCATGCCATGGATGACAAATATTCATAATAACCACTAATTAAGCCTCCCAAGAAGGGCCAAATTTTAATACAGGTCATGTGTGTGAGTGAAAGATTAAAATGTAGTGGAAACAATAAACTAAATCACACACAATATGTATAATACAATGATATTCATAACAAACAATAAACATAAATTTTGCATATTTATAAATAATTTTAGACACTTAACTTTTAACTAAAGAAGGTCCAAGAAATTGGCTATGTAAGAGTAATTTTCCAAACATAGGTATATGTTGCAGATACCACTCCCAAGTTAGCTTAGGAGGCTACCAGGGTGATGGAAACAACTACATCCTTCTCTCTCTCTCTCCCTCCAACCCACTTACTCTCATGCTTAACTAATTAGATCACCATAGAATATTAGAAACATCTCATCTAGTTATTAATAATAAAGGAAATGTCTTCCACTACCCTAGGAAACATAAGGAATTCGTACCCTTTCTCTACTAAATATTTCCTCAAAGTACCTTTCCCTTATAATGTTCCTTAATGTGTGTAGACAGAATCCAATATGATGTATGATCTCAAAGAATTTCCTATCAAAAAAATGCTTGGCTATTAAACATTCAAGTTACAATAGAAAATGTACAATGGATAAGAGTTTCCTCATTTTCCCAACCTCTATATTCACATATGGTCATCACTCTTTCATATAAACTTTGTAATTTTCTCTAGATGGTGTTTGTTACAATGAATTTCTAAATTTCCCCACATAACCAAAGTACATAACATGAATTGTATGAAAAGTATGAAATTAACCATGTGGAAGAGTGTATTGGAATGAATACCTTAATCATTAGACAGAATGATTGGTGAAAAGATGTTTGACATTACTTCCTACTTTAGGAATGTAGAACTCTTACAATTCTCACTAGGGTAGTTCTTAGCCCCATGTTTCCATAACTATATGAGAGGACTTTTCCATATTGGACCATTATATTATATTAAAACATTAATATTTATGTAGTTTGATTATATATTGAAGAACCTATCCTATGGTCCATTTATACATATTTACATCATACATACCTAGTCGTTGACTAATTAAGCCTAGACTTTGAGTTCTACACTGGGAATCCATAGTTGGATATTTACAACATTCACATAATTTAAATTAATATATGTCAAAGGTCAAAATTAGGTATTACAACATTGGTATAGGAATATAACAAAACACATGAACAATAATGCCAATTAGAATCTAAGAAAATAGATCATTATAAAGATCAATTTGGATATGAAATTAATGGTGGTAGAATTAGTTATAGCCAAAACAAATCAAGTATATAAAAAACCTTAATCACACCATAGTTAAATGCAATAGACATAGATTAGATAAAACAATAAGGAAAATCCTTTGGAATCAAATGACTATGTTTAATGTCTCTTTCTCAATAGTTATAGAATTATAATGGTCATTTAGATCTCTGTAGTAGCACAAATTACATCGATATTTTTTTTTATATACCCTTCTCTTCTTTGCTAAAAAAAACCCCTTCTCAATATTTTGTATGAATTTGTGAAACGCAATAGCTTTATTGGGATTAACAACACAACCAAGCATCTCAATTCTTCAACTCTCCATTGTTATTATTCTCCATTATCCTTTTTAATAAAGTTCATGTGCAATGTCCTTTTGTTATTTGTATTTCTTTTATGTATATGTGATTGCACACTTTTATTGGCAATGCAACACTTTAAAGATAAGCCTTAGTGGATTGAACAAGCAAAGAGCCTTTTACAATAACCTTGTTATAAATTTCTATAATTATTAGTAACCAATATTTTGATTTTATTAAGTTCTTCCATTAAATTAAATCATTAAAATCCATTTCAAATCAACTTATACAAAAATTAAAAAACTATAATATTGTATTATAATAAAAATTAAAACAATTATAATATTGTATTATAATAAATTTTTTGATAAAATAAATTTTCAAACCTTTGTAAATTATAATAATGGACTTCTCATTACGTAATTTATACTTAAATAATAGCAAGTCCTTAACACATTAAAATATTAACAATTAAAACCCAAATACAAAATTTTGACTATATATTAAAACATTTATAAATACTTTTAAAATAATTAATATATATCATAATAATAATTTAATACATTCCATTCATATAAACCTTGTTTGGTGTCCTTTAATTACAATTACCATTTTAAGCAAGATAGCAAATGCTATCTTAAATATATGGAAACCACAATTAAACTTTTAAAAAAAAAAATTTAAAGAATTATAATAATATTTTTTATGAATTGATTTTTACGAAAAGGGTAATCACAATTAAACCAAAATTTAAAAAATTATAATTATAAAAAAAATATAAATTATTTTCGAACAAAAATGTATTTTTACGGTATTGATATCCTAATTACCTATTTCACAAATAAATAGAAGCAAATTTTGAATTTAATGAAAGGAGTTGTCTATAGTGCGACTTTTTGGAGTTTCCGATGCTGGAATCCGATGAAAATTTTGACGTGAAATCTTGATTTGTGTTATTTAAACTAGTTTTTTTTATTGTATATATGGATTCAGCACCATGAAAAACCCCTAGGGCACTTCTATTTTGCAGGGTTTACCCATCAATCTTGTGATTTCAAAGAATTCCGGCCAGGTTTTAGAGAAATTAGACCAGAAAAATCCACCAGAAAAACTTCCAAAAAGTTGCACTAAAGACAACTCCTCAATGAAATAATATCACAAACACAACTACATTAGTAAATGCGATTGATATACCGATGTATATCAATCACATGCATAACAACATTAATAAATGTGATTGATAAATGTCCATAAACAAAGATAAACCACATTTATTAATGTCTATATCAACCACATTAATTAATAATAATAATAATAATAAAATGCTATTATAATAATTATGATTGTTGAATTTAGGCTTCTATGATCCATATCAATATTTTGAGAAGCGTTTTCAGTGGAAATCACATTATAATTCATTTGTTGACGCATTTCAAACCAACAAGTGTGGTTCATCGCCAGGACAAGTTGAAGACCCAGATCATGGTTGCATGTTAAATAAAGAGCGCAGATCATCCAACGGCTATATTTGACTAAGAAACTACTATATTTGACTGGACTGGACCAAGGGATTGGGATAGGGATAGGGAGAAAGCAGTTCGTTGATTTGTAAGTTAGTTATGTTATATTGATTACAATAATTGAATAAAAGCAATTTATTGTATTTAATTACATAGATAAATAAAAACTTATAATATTAATAGTATATGAAATAATAGAAATCAATAAAGGATTATTAAAAGTATGAGTAATTTAGTTAGTTAATTAATGTAACGTATTCTTCTAATTAAAAGTAGAAATCATTACATTAATTAACTAACTAAATTAGTCATACTTTTAATAATCCTTTATTAATTTTTATTTTTTCATATACTATTAATATTATAAGTTTTTATTTATCTGTATAATTAAATACAATAATTTATTTTTATTCAATTATTGTAATAAATATAACATAGCTAACTTATAAATTAATGAACTAATTTCTCCCTATCCCTATCCCTTGGTCCATTCCAGTCAAATATAG
>APFE030111149.1:0-15425 GCA_000404065.3 Pinus taeda | reverse complement strand
TTTCTGAGGTCTATCCTGATTTGATACAGTCATGGTACTTTGATAATTTTTCATGTATCCAATTCGGATCATGTTGTAACCTCAATTGGATCTTAGAGTATCTCTTTTCTTGGACAGTCTCGGGCATGGTGACCATACTTGTGGCAGTTGAAGCATTTAACTTGGGGCCTATCTTTTCTCAATCTTCTTTTGGAGTCTTCCAACTTAGGAGAGAATTGTTTTGAATTGGATGGTCTCCCTTTACCTTTCTTCCTCTTGTCTTAAGTAACAAATGTATAGGAATCTCCTTCTTCATGCTTTTGAATCCTTCCCTCAACAATCATCCTAGTTTCCTCTTGAGTGCATTGTCCAACGAGCTTATCAAATGTCAGAAGTTTATTGTTGTTGCTTATAGTAGTAATGAAGGTTTCCCAAATAGTAGGAAGACCTTGAAGAGTGACCATTACCAACTATCAATCAGATATAGTCTCATCAACAGTTTGTAGTTGATCTCTCAGTTGAGATACCCTCTGATATAGGATTGCACAAATTCTCCCTTATTCATTTTCAATTCCTTGATATTATTCTTCAAGGAGAGGATATGATTCAAATGGTTGACTTGATACATCCCAACCAACTTATCATAAATGTCTTTAGAACTCTTCAAATTACCAACATAAACAAGTAAACGATCTTGCAAACCATCAATGAGAATTTTCTTAGCTTTGAGGTCAACTTTCTTGTACCTAAATTTGATAGTGGCAGAAGCATTTGCCAGAGGCTCAAGTACCTTTTCTTGCACATATTCCAAAACATCGCTATCATCTAATATAACTTCCAATTTGATCTTCCAATCAACAAAGTTAGATGCGTCACCAACATTAGGAGAATTTTTAGGTCTAAAATGAGCCTCCTAAGGAAATTATAAAATAATAGTGAAAATAATAAAATACGATTAGATTACATCATCAAATTTTAAAGGGAAAAAATAAAAAATTGTTTTTCAACTCTTATTTTCAACTTATCTCCTTATGGGTTTACTCAAATTTCGAGCGGAAATACTCGTTGGATGCAAAATTTGATTCATCATCCAAGGGGTACCCATGTTGCATACTTTTGATGGACCCTGCTACACGAAAAATGAGAAATAAATGAAGAACATGATTGCAAAATGAGAAATACATGAAAAAATGACATTTTTTCATGTATTTCTCATTTTTCGTGTAGCAAGGTCCATCGAAAGTATGCAACATGGGTCCTTCTTAGATGGTGAATCAAATTTCGCATCCAACGAGTACCCCTGCTTGAAATTTAAGTAAAACCTTAGGGATATAAGTTGAAAATACAAATTGAAAAGGTAGTTTTATTATTTTATTATTTTTTAATCTTTTTACTTTTTTACCCCAAAAATGGTGAATCATCCCCATGATTCACATCATCATCTTGAATCCTATTGGTTCCTATAAGGTTTATTTTGGTTGTACATTTTTCTTAGGAGGCCCATTTTGTCAAAAGTTCTCTAATGCTTTCTCATTATCTTTGAAGTAAGAGGTAGACATCTTGACCAAATCAAATAAGCTCCTTTGTCTTCTTTCAAAGATGAATGTTCTTGTCTCTTATCTCCTTCTACTTGAATTCACCTTAGCTCTGATACCATGTTAATTTTCTGCTATTATAATTATCTTAGTCCAATTGTTATCTTCAATTACCAATATTTAAACACTATTTAATCTTCCAACGATCAATATCAATTATAGATAGAACAATAAATGCAAATGAACAAATTATAAGAGACAAATAAGAGACACCATGTTTGGTCAAAGACTGAGGAAAAACTCCACAAGGAGGAAAACCTTTTCAAATTCTTCTTCTTATTAGATTGTCATAAAAAGTTCAACAAAGAGAGAATACAATGTTCCAATTCACCAATCACAAGACTATCTAACAAAACCAACCAAACAACATCTAAGAGATGAGCCCAATATGATTGATCAAAATCAAAGTTCCCAAGCATGTGGTCAATGATCAAAATCTTCAGTCAATTGTCAACAATACCCTAGGTCACAATCACCTAGAGCTAGTGATCATGCGTGAGGATGAAGCTCTCCAACCACAAGGAGCACCTTATTTAGCGAGTGGCTACAACTCAGAATTCCCTACTCCAACCCTACGACTCTAGATCAAATTTCCTTCTTCACATGTGCAAGCTCCAACCTTGTAATTTTGGACCTATACACCGACCAAATTTGCAAACCAATCCCATACCTATGCGAGCCAATCCAAAGAAGAAAGAAGAAGAGGATGCTTGATGTTGATGTCCAAATGAGGTTCACTTGACTTGTATTTATATGCTTCCAAGGGTGCCCAAATTCTCTTTAAACTTGACCTATACTTTTGTGCACATGTGGGTTTGCATATTAAAAATACATTTTTCTTTAACCAAATTAAATTCTTTCAAGGGCTAGGAGGGGTCTTTCTTGATGAGGAAGGTTGTCCAAAGGAGGGAATTTGTCCTTGAGATGCCAAATTAACAAAACTGACATGTTGATACATAGATTGCATCTTATGCAATCTATTAAACATACTACTCATCAATATATTGAATAGTTCAACAATCTATATATTAAGTTTGAGGTAAATAATTATGAGTAAACAGTTTGAATTAAGTTATTTCCATTATTTTTCCTCATGTGTTAATTTTCAAATTGTTCTATGCTATATCAATTACTTTAGCCCAATTCAATACTTTAATTAGCAATCTTTTCAATACCAATTAATCTTTCCAATCATAAACAATAATTGAAGATATAACAATAAATGCAATGACAAAGGAGACAATCAACACATCAACAAGAGACACCTGGTTTGGTCAAAGACCAGGGAAAAGCCTTGGAAAGTTTTCTTCTATTAGATTGTCATAAACTATTCAGCATAAGGTAGAATGAACCCAATACAATATCATCCAATAAAATTATCCAATAATATTCAGAAATATGTTTCTGGCACGAACATAGATCAAAGACAACTTCTCCCATCTGTTGTTAATTGCGGTCAGTTGCGATCAATTAGCCCTACTTTCCAGTCGTTGGGAGGAAGAGGTCTGGATGCGAATGAGAACTTCTGGTCGCTCCCTTCAACTTGTAAGCCCGTGACTAAAGTTGAAAGTTTCCTTTGATAAGTTTGTGATTGTGAACCAAGACCCTGGAAACATGTGCGAGCTTTAGACCATGTAATCTAAAACCTATGCAAACCTCTTTCGTCAACCCAACCTCAAACTTGTGCGAACCAATCAATGAAGAAGAAAAGAAGAAGATGCTTGATGATTTCCAAATGAGCTTGTGGTCACTTGTATTTATAGGCTTCCAAGGGTGACCAATTTCCTATTAGAGCTTACCTGTCTAAATATGCATATGTGGGATTTTCTTCATAAGTACACTTTCCCTTGTCCAAATTGAGTGCTTCAATAGTCAAAATTGGTCCTCTTGAAAAGAGAAATCCAATCCCATGGTTGAAATTTGTCACTGAACTACCAAATTAGCATCATCTACAGAGAGACATCGACCTCACATCACTTCCTTGATGCAATATTTCTAAGTAACCTGAGAAGTAGAATTTGAATTCTAGGAGGCTTTGTAGCCAATTCAACAAAAAAAGAATGCATCTCCCTATCCCTTCATATTATTCTTCTATCACTAGAAAGGAATGTATTAATGATACAAATGAGGGAGATAAATATTGCATTGATCATTAAATGGTGTTAGTATTCCATAGATTAGTGTTTCAATTTCCAAGGCAAAAGACCCAATCCTTACTTTTTGAATTATGGTGTGATTACATTAATGTAGAAATTGAGATCTTAAATCCTATATTATCAAATCCTCCTCTTCTCCTTTGAAAAAGTTTTCTTATGATCAATTCAAAAAATCTTTTCACTCATCATTGCCAAATTAGTGACAAATAGTTTCAGTTCATCATGGATAATTCATTCAAGAGAACCTGATTTCTTTGAAGCTAGTTATAACCTTGGATGGGTCAAAGAATAATATCAACCTACTTATATTAATTGTATATGCTCTATTACTCTTCCCACGGAGAATATGACGCAATGTTGACTCCATAATTTAACCTTTAGATTATTGCAATGTCATAATTGGCACTCCTTGCTAATATAATCACTAAGAAGCGTACAATGGCTTCCACAAGTATTATCAACTATTAATTCACCTATTATTCTCTTAGTTTCTTATCATTTGGAAGGACAACTATCAAGCAAGTTAATCTCCATGAGTTCAAAACACTTTTCTTTACACATTGCTTCAAACAACTACATACATTTTGTTCTCTTATTGGAGGACATTTCTTTCTTATCTGCTTTAAATTGCATTAATTTGAAACAATGCCCTACTAGTGCTTTAGGCACTTCACTAATTAATAAGATGTCTTTCTAATCATAATATAATGAAACATTGTGATCTATACTATGAAACCAACTCTTGCAAACTTACATGTCCTTTATTGAAAGGGTGTTCAATTTAGTTTTTAGAGGAAGAAGATGGTTAAAGTTTATTAATCAAAGTAAAAATGTGCATATTCCAAATATGAAAAGTGGTCATAGTATTACCTTGTAGTTATATTTGTTGGTTTTCTTATTCACCTTTTTACTTTTTCTCTTTATGGATGAACTCTATTTGATAGAAGTTATGTATAAGTCAATTTCACTAATCATTGTGAATCTTATGTATTCATTAAAAGAAATATAAATGTACATATTGTACGAGTGACAAACAATGTACTTGATACTTGTGTGATATTTTCTTCTTACTTTCATATTATTCAGTTGTGAACACACATCACAAGTTTTCGTGGGAGTAACAAGAACATATTTAAAAGTTATCAAGTGTTTAAAATTTAAAATATTATAATCAAAATAAAACACACAACATCATCACATGCACACAAGTACCATGGAACAAGTTGAGATAATGATAAATCATAAAATAACAATTATTCAATCACATTAATGACACATACATGGTGTAAATGAAACACATTATCTAATTCAGTTATAGTAAATGGACAAGAAATTTTCTATATAATCGCATATTATAAGGGATGCTAATCTAACTCATACCTAGAAAAAAATTGTAAATACCATGGTGATTGAAACATAATCATATCATTATGTCCATTAAACTATCTAAAATCCATAACCAATCTTCAATGGGAGACAATATGATTTCTTTACCACACCCACATCTAGTAACAACTTTGTGTATCTACATTTGCTAGCTTCCATTAAACTATCTAAAATCCATAACCAATCTTCCATGGGAGACAATATGCTTTCTTTCCCACACCCACATCTAGTAACAACTTTGTGTATCTACATTTGCTAGCTCTAACCCATAGGTCACATTCTTATGGATATTATCTCTTGCAATGAATTTTGGATGTCTCTTCATTGAATGTCCACTAACCATGTTTCCAAGTGTTGTGAAGAACCACTTTACAAAACTTATTTGCAAGTCTACGAACCTCTACAACATTACAAACTTTTTTCAATAATGCTTATGACATTAAAATAACACATCATTTCCAACAAATAAAAATTTTCCTCTAAAACCTATATGATTAAAGTCATTGCAATGCCTTGAAGGGTCATGATGATGAATACTTTTAACAAAAGTCAACAAATCCTATAAACAATGAAAGTCCCCAAATTGTATCGACAAGGGAACAATAAACAATATGATATCAGGAAAGGGTTGACATAAATCAACTAATGATAAATTACATCCCACCAGACAATGTCTTAACAACTTCCGAATCATCATTGCTAATCGAAATATATGTCACATCGATGAGGGAAACTGTGGTAGTTGGAAAATTGAATATGTCATCTTCATGTGACAACCATCTTAGCCAACGGTGACACAAATGTTGACTAGTTCCTTACTTGCAATCAAGTCAGAGGCAAATAACTTTTACTCAACCTCTTCATTATTGAATTAATCAGCCAAGACAAAGGGAATATGCATCTCACTAACTTGCTCATTATTTTTCTTACTGATACATTAAATGACCTTGATAACCTTAATCACCTTAGGTGACATCCAAAGTCTCGAATTGATTGATTTATTTTCCTTATACCTTCATACACAATATTTTCTTCCCACCATACCACATTTGAATGACCAATTACCTTTGCTTGCATGGCTATGCACTTTCTTCTTCTTTATACCTCAACCATTTCCACAGGGCACCACTCCAATTTCCCCACCATATCAATCTTAATAACCCCCTCATGTGCCCCCTTTCTCTATGACCTTCAATGCATTCATATTTAATTTCTCATTGACCCTCCTCATTTCATTTCCCCAATGGGCAACAATGGCAAACATGCATGTGCTAAATTATTCAAAACTAAAGTCTTCCCAAGATAATAGCTTATTTTATATAGAAGAATAGTTCCTAACATTCATCGCTAGGAGGAGATTCATCACTAGCTAGCAATCATAGAGTTAACCTTTGGTGACACCATAGTGTTGAAGACGACTACTAATAAAGAAAAATAAATACAGACAATGATGAATTTGTTGTAGACATAAAATCACTAAGCATAATGGTGACAAGAATGCCTTCATGTAATAACACTTCACGAAATAACCTTGAGCCTCCACTCGCTAGCTTCCAATGGAAAAATAATTGTTTGAGGAAAAGGGTTATTTCAAATTAACATGAAAGACATCACTTGCATTCTTAATGTTGACCCAAAAATCATTCAAAGTTCTATCTTTCATTACACCAAGATGACAATGGATGATCATGTTAATGTTTAACCCTCTTCTAAGTTTGTTTTTAAGGAGATTTTAGTTAAATAGGTTAAGTTTTGATCAAAAGACAATATTATAAAAGTATATTTGCAGTGTAAGGCCTTCCATCCCTATACCCCTACATTAATATGATTTTGAGTACTAGTGAGTTGTTCAATTAATATAATTTACAATGTGTCCCTTTCAAATATGTTATATTATATTATTAGGATTGTTTTCCAAAAAACATAAAACATTTAAAAAGTATTTTTAATTTAAATTTGCAAAAGAAACATGTCATTTTTTAATACAAAACATGAATTCTAGGTGCATGAAAATGTTGGAAAGATTTGAGGATTTTCTTAATTTGTGTTTGGAAAAAGAAATGCCAAACCTTTTAAATTTTGCTAGATGTCAATCTTTTAAAATATTTTTATGACATTAAAATTTGCGTCTATATGACTAAATTTTCAAAAAAAAATGAACACTTATAAACATGTGAAATGTAAATAACTTTCTAAAAAAAATACAATTTAATAAGTCATCCTCCACTTTAAGTAAACTCTTAAATTAAAAAATCACACACACACACACACACACACACACACACAACATATATATTGTATAACCTAATAAAACTTTGTCCTCAATATTTTAAAAAAAATTATATTTTTTAATTATAAAAATATCTTTCTGAAAACCCTTATTCTTATAATTTTATTATTTTTTTAATTTTATCCATTTAAATTATATTTTAATATTAAAAAATATCTTTATGATTTTTTTTTATTATTTTTAATATTATAATTTTAAATGATAAAATATTTTACTCGTAAAATTTCTCTTCTCCTCTTATATATAATAAAATATATAAATATACATGTTTCAAATTACAAAATAATCATGTTAAGTTAATAGACCCTCCTTAATGAAATATTAAAATGTTATTATTTTGGTACATGTTTTGAAAGAAGAAGAATTAACAAGATGATAACATGAACAGATGACAATTGAGCTATATTTATTGAATTGAATTGAATTGAAATGAAAAATTTCAATGAAGTTCACGAACCAAAACGATCAGAAGACCAAGTATCCAACCAACAAAACATTACTGTCTTAAAAACCTTTTTTTTTTTTTTCTTCCGTCTTTATTGACGGTAAAATTTGTGTTGTAAATTTAAAAAATACAAAATATAATATTACAAACCATCTATTTTAAAAATTACGAATCTTTACTTTCAAAATATTTCTTTCTTACATTATCCTTGCGGGGTAAAATTTGCCTTACAACTTAAAATAGATAAAAAGTGTCATATTATAAGCAATAAAATAAAATATAAAATTAAAAAAATTACCGATATTAATAATTATGAAAATAATTTCATCAATACTGATTAAAGTATATCTGGCATTAATTTCGCATTTACAGTGAACAGCGTAATAACTTAATACCCAACTCATAATTTGGAATTAATTTGGCACAAGATAACAGAAATAGAAAATATTTATATTTACCACAAAATCTCCCTGGCCATTCCTTGTGAACATTAAAGAAAAGCTCCTAAGCCACCAGGGAAACGGCGAGTGCTATTTTATTATCATTAATGCTATAGTCCACGTAACCCGGAGAGCCCATCGCATGCATGGATGCACATCGATTCACTCACAATACAATATACGCATTAATGATAGGCTAATTTGAAATTTGATTTTGAATTTATTTACCCGCTCATTCGATGTTGGAATTTGAATTTATCTACCCGCTCAACCGATGTTCTTAGCAGCTACTGTATCACTCACAATACAATATACGCATTAATGATAGGCTAATTTGAAATTTGATTTTGAATTTATTTACCCGCTCATTCGATGTTGGAATTTGAATTTATCTACCCACTCAACCGATGTTCTTAGCAGCTACTGTAAGGAGAACATGTTGTTTATAATCTACACAGAAAGTTTCTTCGGCATCTGCGTGTCTTTTTAAAGCACTCGGCACTCTGGTTTCTCATTTTTACGATAATAGCAGTTATGAATTCTAACGCTGTTCATGAGAAGGTGTTGAATCTTCTGTGTGGACTCCAACGAATTCTAAGGCATCCACTCTTACGTTACTACTAGGCAGCCCATCTTTCATCAGTAAGCGGTGCTATGCCTAAATATTTTTACGAGAGCCAGCTGTGGGATGGAGGGACGCTGGAAAACTTTAAACTTCTGCTAAATTTGGCTATAAGTGCTTTTGCAAAACATCACCTCTTCGACGATCGTTCAAGCCTGCTAGAACATAGAACTGGCTAACCAGTGCTTGTTCTCCTAAATTGCCCACAAGCTGAGTCTGTCTTTGCTACAGTGTTCAAGTTACAAACACTGAATCAAATGTGGAGGCTGTGGTTATTCTATAATATGTTCGAGTATATAGATAGATTAAATATCACGTAAATTTATTTATGTATTTCTGCAGGGTTGTGGTTTATTTTTGTATATGCTTTACTATTGCTGCAGTGAGCGCGCACTGGTGACATTTAGGAGTTTTTGTTGACTGATATATCTATATGCCGACTTCCATGATACTGGTTTTTGTTGACCGATATATCTAGCTTCCATGATAATGCCACTGAAGTTTAGTTGGGGATTCTGAAAACTCAACATGGTATCAGTCAAGCTTAAACCACAAAAAGCCTCTAAGGAATTAAACATGATACTCGTTTCTAGTTTTCTGGTTTTGTATCCGTTATGGTATCATTTTCATTTACATAAATATTTTCGACTGTGAATTTCTGGCTTTTACATAATGGTTTACGTACAAATCAAAGATCAAATGTATTATGTAGGTTTCGGAATTAAACAAAAACGTCAATGTATAATTGCTGGAATTAAACAAAAACCTGAATTTATAATTTGTGAATTCTGGTTAAAAGATTTTAGGTAGGTAAATAATTTGTTTCTCCCACTGGAGTGATGGAAGTGTTTAGAGATAAAAAATTATAATTTTATAATAATAAAACATTAATAGTTTATTTAATCTATTATTGATAATAATAAAAATTAGAAATTACCATTTTCTAATTGTGTATCTTCGATGGGAAGAGAGTGAATGCAAACCATGGAAGTAAGGTTTTGTAAAGTAGTTTATTTCTAAGTCAAATCCATATGTTGTCTAGACATTCTAGAGAATTTTCTTTAGAATTGGCTGAAATTGGATAAGACTTGTCCAATTACATACTCTAATTCTCAAACCACATGCGTTAATTTTTTATTTTATTAAAAATAAATATTTCATTAAACTTTCTTCTTGAGAAAAAATAAGTCCAAAAATCAACGTGTGATAGACAATCCGGATCAACATGTTAACCATAAAAGGAACCAGGGGACAATTTTTATAATTAAAATTACTCTTGGAGCTTCGTGCATGTCTCAATAGTATTGACATTAGGTCTCTAAGTTTCCAAAGAACCCAAATGAGAATTCAAGGATAGCCCCAAAGACAACAAGCAATGCAGAATTTTATGAAGCATTATAGTCAACAATAAGTAGAGGGGTCTACTCATAGTACTAGAAGAAGGTGGAAACCCGGGGAAAACAAGCATTGCAAAATTTTAAGAAGCATTACATTCAACAATAAATATATGAGCATGCTTAGATAACAAGAATGTAGAAACCGAAACGATCTTTTGGGCGAATTCAATACTAAAAGCATGAAAATATGTGAGTAGAGGCAGACATGATAATGATATCAAAAGGAATGAAAACGGTGCATCATTGAATCACCTGTCCCACAAACTCACAATAAACTAACTTTTCTCGAAGAAAAAATATAAATATTGTTTAGATCTTGGTAGTTAAAGACTTAATGAAACTAAACAATATTGAAAAACAAGAGGCTTAACAATTTAATTCAAATAATAGTTTATAAAAGAGAACTAAACCATATCAACATCTTAACCAGGAATATCACTTTGTTTAGTTGAAATTCCTAGAATGTCTGTGAGTGTGTCCAAAAGTGTCAATATTTACAATTTTCAACATTTAAGGATTAAATTTAATTAAAACAATAGTAAGCCATTGCACCTTATAACTAGGTCCAAGTACATAGCTAAGGTTACTCTCATCACTCAAACGAAAGAGAGAATTTGTCAACTTGGTGCTCCCTAGATTGCGATTGCAAGGTGTCATTTCACTATCCCTTGGTAACCTCTCATTATTACGCACTCTAGTATTTCTTAGAATAATTTGACAGGAATAATTCCAACGAAGATTGGGAAGTTAAAGGCCCTAGGAGTTCTCGACCTCAGTTTTAATTTTCTCTATGGTTATATTCCAAAAGCGCTATGTAATTGTACAAAATTGCAATTGATCTGATTCTCATTAAATAACTTGGTAGGGAGTATATCAACAGAAATTGGTCATGTAGTCCAATTGGAACAACTCCGCCTGAGCAACAATATTCTTAGTGGAAGTTTTCCAACTTCTCTGAGAAACTGCACTTCTCTCCAGGTGTTTTCCATTGGATACAATGATCTCACTGGTCCAATCCACTCTCTACCCTCAATCTGGCTTAGAATGGCATGATAGGTAGCATAGTTGAAGCTATTGGCAATTTGATTGGGCTCATCTACCTAAATCTTTCTAGTGTAGACAGAGGAGGTCACCTGATAGGTACACTAGATACATGGCCCTTGTTGGGGAATGCGTTGAGACCAAGCCATCTTCCTTTGAGGAAGTAGTGCAGCAGTCGATTTGAGTTGATGCTATGGTGGAGGAGTATGACTCCATAGTTCAGAACAGTTTTTGGGATGTGGTTCCAAGACTAGAGAACAAGTCAGTTGTGAGTTCCCATTAGCTTTACAAGGTAAAGCAAGTCGCTGATAGTAGTGTGGAGAAATATAAGACAAGGTTTGTTGCCCGTGGTTTCTCACAAGTCAAGGGGATCGACTATGATGAAACTTTTGCTCCTGTAGCAAGGTACTCATCTATTAGATTGATGTTGGCACTATCAGCACATATGGGTTGGAAGATCCATCAGATGGATGTGAAGACTGCATTCCTCAATGGCAAGATTGAGGAAGAGGTGTACATAGAGCAGCTGGAAGGTTTTGAGACCTTTGAGCATGAGTCGCATGTGTGCCGACTCAAGAGAGCTTTGTACGAGTTGAAGCAAACACCTCGTGCTTGGTACACTAGGATCGACAACTACTTCACTGGGTTAGGCTTCACAAAGAGTGAAGCGGATGCGAACCTATACCACATCATGGTAAAAGGTAAGCAGTTGATCATTGTTCTTTATGTTGATGATCTCATATTGACAGGTGATGATAAGTTGATCATGTCTTGCAAGGAGGACCTTGCAAGAGAATTCGAGATGAAAGACATGGGTCTCATGCAATACTTCCTTGGCATGGAAGTGTGGTAGAAGGATGGGGAGTTGTTTGCGTCTCAAGGCAACTATGCCAATGAGATACTCAGGAGATTCCACATGGAGAAGTGTCAGCCCATGCAGACTCCTCTAGCAAGTAACTGGAAGAAGGAGGGTGCTACTTCAGGAGAAGTAGTAGAGGCTACTATGTACAGGTAGCTTGTGGGTTCAATGATGTACTTAGTGAATATAAGACCAGATTTGTGTTTTGCTGTAAACCAATTGAGTCAAACTATGGTTCAGGCTACCAAGATGTTTTGGAAGGCAGAAAAGCATGTATTGAGATACCTCAGAGGCACATCTCAGTATGGATTATGGTACATATGGACAGAGGGAGTGAAGCTTCAGGGCTTCACCAATGCAGATTGGGCAAGGAGTCCATCAGATTAGAAGAGCACATTAGGTCGAATTTTCAACCTTGGGTCAACGACAGTTTCTTGGTACAACAGGAAACAAAGGTCAGTTGCACTCAGAATGGCAGAGGCCGAATACATGGTTGCAAGTTAAGCAACATGTGAGGCCATTTGGATGCGGAAAATTTTAGTTGGTTTGTTTGATCAGAGGATGGATCCAAATATGATCTATTGTGATAATCAGAGTTGTATCAAACTCTTTGAGAATCGAATATTTCATGAAAGGTCCAAGCACATCGACATTCGGTATCATCATCTCAGAGACTGTGAGTGGAGGAGGATCATATTGTTGTAGTATATTTCGACCGAGGAGCAAGATGCTGACATTTTGACTAAGGCATTGTCAAAGTGTAAATTCAAGTTCCATAGAGGTAGGATTGGGTTGGCAGATAATCCATTTCTTGTTGAGAGGAAGTGTTGAAATGTGCAACAAGAATATTCCAATTTTAATTTGTCCTTGAATTAAAATTGAGAATTAAAATTCAAATTTAGTCTCACAAGTTGTTTGAATAATAATTAATTAATTCATTATGGATTACTTAGTTGGAGAAATTCAAGTTAGAAGTATTTTTGAAGTCATGCAAGAGTTATCCCTTTGAGTAAGGAGATAGTATTGAGTTATTCCTTAAAACAAGGAGATATGTTTGAGTTATATTTGAGTTGTAATTAGTTAACTCAGTTTACTGAGTTAAGTCCATTTAAATTAGTTCCAAACTATTTGTGGAATTAATAGAGAGTTATCAATCAGTTGATGCATGCACGCATGCAACTAGTGCTACTCAATTAACTGGAGATTCACTCATCAGAAACTCATGCATGTCTATTTTGAGAAAGACACAGTTGAGATTAAAGACAGGGACAGTGTACTATCAATTGGAGGAATTTTCCTATAAAGGAAACTCATTCATGCTGTCAGGGCAAGGTTCCCTTGAGGATTGTGTAGTTATGACAATGTGTTAGAGCAATGTGTGAGAGCAGTGTTCCATTGGGTGAAGGAGGATCACCTAGGAGAAACTGCGCAAGGAAATAGGAGGCTTGGAGGATAGAGGAGAAGGCATATGAGTTGTCTATTATGTCTATGAGCAGTGACAGAGATTGTATTGAGAGCTCGATAACTGTGAGAGCTAAAGCTGTGTAATCCTAAGATATTTCCACTTGTATGATAATACAGATAGCAGGGTTTGTAGCTGAGGCGCCCTGTCTTCTGTTCGCCCCTCCATGATAATCTTCTGTTGTAAAGAGCACATTTGCTGCTCCAACTTTTTTCGTTACTCAAATATATTGCCGAACTGGGTATGATTCCAATTTTTGAGAACTTGTTTGAGGCTTTTTAATTTCTGTTGGAACTGGAACATTTTGGCTCCTCAGAGGGTTTGAAGGTTTTCCAGGCCTCCTTAACCACTGTTTTGAAGTTGGGATTGGTGAACCAAAACGCCTCAAATCGAAAGGGTCTGTTGCTTTTTGTGCCTGGGCGTGTCCATTGCAACATAATGGGCCAGTGATCGGATCCTCCTTGAGGCATGATAGAGGCATGAAAATCCCCTCCAAGGTGTATAGCATTATCCGAAAGGAGAAAGCGATCCAGCCTTGAAGCAATGTGCTGGGATCCGCTTCGTTTATTGGTCCAAGTGTAGACTCCATTTGAAGTATGAATGTCCATAAGATGGTTGTTTTGAATGTAATTTCGGAAGCCAATACTGTCCCCTTCTAATTTCGATCTGCCGCCTCTTTTTTCCTCCAAAGCTCTGATGATGTTGAAATCGCCCCCTCCAATCCATAGCGGAAATTGTCTGTTTGTATTAGGAACTGTAAGAGTGTCCAGAAGTGCCAGTTTTTGATTTAAATGTTGCAGAAAGTAAACATTTGTAAGATGACCGTGAATATTTGTTCCTATGAGATGGAAGGTAGCTTGGATGAAGAAATGAGATGCGTTGAAGTCTTGGAGAGTGAGTAGTTGCGGATTCCAAATAGTTTCCAGTCCTCCCGAGGCGCCTGAGGCATCCACAGTGACTGAGCTGCAGCCTGACCAGATCTTTCTCAGAAACTTTTCTAAGATGGTACTGTTGCTTTTTGTTTCTTGAAGAAAAACTATAGTGGGATTTTCTTGCTGTATCACATTTTTTAACATTCTGTGTTTGGAGGCACTGTTCAACCCTCTTACATTCTAGGAAAGAAGCTTCATGAGGAACAGTGGGGTTGAGATTTGTAGAACTTTGTCAACTTAGGGAATCTCCCAGATTCCATAAGTAATTCTCCTAGGATGATAGTCCTCTGCAGGTCCATTTTGCGCCCTCTTTGTTTTGTTTCTTTTAAGATCTTCTTTCCATCCCATGGTCTTCCTGCTTGTATTCCTAAGCATTTACTATGTTGCGCTTCGCTGAGAACTCCTTCCAGCCTTTCGATTTCCCATGGAGGAATTGTGTTGTACTCTTTCTATTTACAAGCCGTTTCCAGCTTGAGTATATCTAAACCTTCTAAGCTGATACTCTCTAGATCTTCACCCATTTTGGAAGGCATGTTTTGTTCTTCCAGGAGAGTATTGTCATGAGTGCTAAGGATTAGAGTTGCTTCCAGTTCCATTGAAGAAGATTGCCCGACAATCTCTGGTACCGATTTCTCAAGAGAGAGGGAGTTGGGAAGGCTTGAAGGATCTGAGTTAGAGGATGGCCGAGTAATTTTTTGCAAAGATATCAATTTGGAAATCCACCTGGGAGTGCCAAGAGGGACGAGGGTGACTTATAGATCCATACTTTAGATCGATCATGATGTTGTTTTTCCATTATGTCATTTATGGGCATGAGATTC
>APFE030111146.1:0-10040 GCA_000404065.3 Pinus taeda | reverse complement strand
AAAGACAATGGTCTGCAACTAAGAGATCATATGAATAACCAACATACTTCCTTATCCCTGAGATGCATAGAACCAATGCCCAATTTTCCCGTAAACAACTCCCTTATAGCTTCACTCTCATATCCTTTCCCTCCATAGTCGCTCTTAGGGATGCCAAGCAATTATACTCCCATATTAATTTTTAATAATTGACTGTAGCTAACCTACATTTCTCCCAAAAGGAAGGCCAAACCTCATTTTTGGGGGCTTCAATCATTTTCCCTAGGATATTTCTTCTAAGACAGACCCTCCACCCCACTTTCCTCCTCCGAATGTTACTTATGATGGTTAATGAGATGCAATATACTCATATTGTTCTACATTCATAGGGGCGTCCATGCCACCTCTTCCATTTAATGTAATCCCCTCTATAAGGTGGCAGACACAACTAGCAAGTCCACTAATCTCCTCCATTTACACCCACATTAGGGAGCCCCCATGGGCTATACTTATTAACATATTGTTACGTATTAATATTAATATGTTCTATATGTTTAGATTAATAATATAATAATGTTGGGTCCTTCTTTTTTGAAGGAATAGAAGTTGTGGAGGAAATTTTGGACAATGTTGTCGAAATTAGACCACCAGAAATGAAAGTGGTAATGGAATACTTGCTTTGGGACTTGTGCGAAGGAAACAAAGGCCACGAGTCGAAGAAGATGGAGCCTACTTTGATATATTCAAATAGAGAACCAAGGTAGCTAACCTATATATTGGAAATCCATGGATTAAGTGAGTGAGGGACCAAACACAAGATCAAGCGAATGTAACTATGAAACAAGTTAGGCGATGCTACAAAGTTTAGATCCTATTTCAATCTTAGACAATGTTGTATAATTTGGACTTTGCTGCAAAGTTTTGATTTTTTTGTAATATTTGGAATCTCAGCTATATGAGAGAAAGAGCGCTTACAGGCAGATATGAACATGTAATGACTTGTTTTGATACTTATTTTGAATTTTAATATCTCTACACAAGTCTATAATGTTTCACAAGATGTAATGGAGAGATTTTGGTGTAATTAGGCTCTGATGTTTTAATAATAAAAGTAGAATGGGGTCTTTTCTAACTGTTTATATGTTTTGCACCCCCGTTTAAAATTCTCTACATATGGTTACTTTTTGTTAAAATGAATGTATAAATGGTTGTGCAAGTTTTCTATATAGCTAAATCCAAATCACCTACACCTTTTTATGGTTTCGGCTCACCTTGGGTGAGACACACCTTTGATTCAAGGGAGTGAAAATGTCAGCAAAATTCTACACTACATGAAAACCTTTTTTGGCACCCTAGGTCGAACCCTAGGTCAAACTTCAATTAAACTTTTTTACCAACAAATGATTGTGTTTCTAGGACCTTGAGCTTCCTAAGGGGATTTATATCACACGACCAAGGTATATTCATCATATCCAAAAATGGTGGCATGAGAGATTTGATTATTTTACTTTGCAGTAGGAAGAATTGAGACAATAGGATCTAAATTGGGTCAAAGGATAGGTTTTGTACACTGAACCTCCTTGTGACCAATACGAGATATTTTTGGGAAAGTTCCCCGAGGAGTTAGAAAATTGATTGACTCGACTTCACCATAAATCAAGTGTTTCGGTACAACCAAGGTTGCATAGAACTTGGACTACAACTGATCTAGTTGACTTCATCGTTTGAATAAATATCTAACAAGAGTTGTTGAATTTTGGATTAACGTGAATATTGAAAGCTATATCATTGAATTTGGGATTGATAAGAAACAATTGTTCTCTTGTGTAGAAGCCATATTCAAATTTGGGTTATGAGGACAGTTGCTAAAAGATATTCCTCCCCGTATTAAAATATTTTTGGTTGAAGACGACTTGTTGGTGTTTCCACAAGATCAAATGGAAGCTTAAAATTTTAGTACTAGGGGAATGGATTATAGGAGAGGAATGTCATGCATATGCGGGAGAATGAGGAAATTATTATAATATATCAAGAAGAGTGATGGAAGGTGAGATACTTCAAATCATTGCAATGGGAAAGAATAGTTGACGAGTGGCAAGAAAGGAAGTTGTGGGAAGTTAGGGTTAGAAAAAGGGAGTTGCAATGCATAGGGGATATTGTAAAATTTTTGGTGGTGCAAAATAAGGAAATGGAGACTCTGTAGTGGCAGAATGGAAGTGAGGGAGAAGGTTCTCTTTTCTGGAAAAAGAGGAGCTTCCAGTGGTTGTGAAGTGGAGTGTTTAGAAGTGGTTACTCGAGTATGTGAGGAATCAAAAGGATGTCAGACACATGAGCCAACATTTCTGCCGATTATGTTATCAGATGAACAAAAACCATTAGATGATGATCTACATTTTGCAATAAGGTGGATTTTATTTGAGGATGATTCAGTACTAGAATATAGAACCCTGTAACATGGTAGAACAACTCCTCTCCCTAACCTTCCCTTGGTGCCATATCAAAGTCCTGATCTTCTCTTTCTAAAGGTATACAATTTTATTAATGTTTAGTTATTCCATAAGGGTAAAGGTAGTTTTATTGGTGTTAGTCAAGCAAGTTCAGCTTGTTGTTCTCAACTAGGTTCCCAAGGATTCATACTTTTTTCTTCAAAATAGTCAAATATGGCCAAAATTGTAGCTGAATCACTTACTAGATACCCAAAGTTCGTAGGAAGGGGGTTGAAGATGTTGAAAAACACTGGTATTTATGTGAAGTTGTTTGGAGAGCTTTTCAGACACTTGACGCTACTAAGATTATTTAATTTCAAACTATGCTATGGGATAGAGCATTTAGATGGTTTATAAAATGGATCGATGCTAACCCCAATGCTAGTATAGATTTGGTTAAAAATGAATATATTCAAGAATTTAAGTTATGTCGCCAAATCAACAAGGATTGGCGAAATTATTAAATATTCACCAATGGGAGGGGAAATCTACTTAACAATGTAACAACATTTTAAAGGTGCTAAAGGTGCTATCAACAAATTTTGTTATCCCATTGATTCACATCATCAAAGAGATTTATTCATTAAGGCCCTATTACCAATGACTCACATTCTATTGTCTTAGTAGAAGATTGATACACTTCATGATTCCTTGGAACAAGCGATGCAGATAGAGGCTATGGCCTGTTATCCAAAAAACTGTAGAATCTTTATTTATTCAACAGATCCTGCTATTATGGGCCTTCATAATAATATTGCTACCTTGATAGAAAAACTAAAATATCTTGCACCTTTATAGTCCGTGAGACCTCATATTTTGTGTACACACTGTCATGCTGAAGGACATCATGTTACAAAGTGCTAGCGAATGAGGGGGTTGGGACTATCTAGTGCTCCTATGGGACCTCCTCCATCAGAATCCCCTAGAATTATGAAAATCTTCTATGCTCTTCCTTTTTTAGGTCATATGCAATTCCAGCCATTTCCAAATCCTCAAGGTATGTCTTTGAATGATTATTATGATATATTTCAATGTTTTTGTCATTTACCTCATCTATGTCCTATTCTACAAAGTACTCCAATTTTCCTAATAACTTGTTCTATGAGTTTTTTGGATCACCTAATCATCATATGAATCAATGTTGGTCCTTAGATACTCTAGCTGACCACCTTGATCATTCAGCCTTTCATATTAATAAGACTCCTCGAAGATGAGCAGGGGGAGCTCCAAGAGGGGGAAGATCAGGCGAAAGAGGCTAACTAGGTGTTATGACTATGATAAGGAAGGACATGTTGTAAGAGAATTCACTATGCCACGAATACCTTGGTGTTCATACTATTGAGTGAATACCCATGCAACTGAAGATTGTCCTGAACTTATTGCTCGGTGGGAGGAATGAAACCAGGCTAAACAAGCTAATTCATTTTGTGAAGAACCTCACGATCCTAGTCCTACAATTCAACCCAATATCAATGTTGTCACAAGGGGAGGGAAGAAGAATGGCGCTGATATTGGGACTCTTGATCAGCCATCCATTATAGGACTTACATCTCCAATGAAGTCTTATCATCTAAATCAACACAAGGAGTACTATAGGGATGTAGTTGAACTTTTCCAATTATTGATTTCTTCATAAGGATATCACAATGAACAACATGAGAAAGTAAAGGTACATGAGCAGAAGCATTTTCTAGAACCTTTCCAACCAATAATGAATTGGCTTAAGTTATTTCTACAAATTATGAATGATGGAAAACTCACAGGTCAGTTGTGGAAAAAGTTAAAAACTATTGTTAAGGATGATGTTTCTTCTGAAGAACCAATGTTTACAAATTTAACTGAGGAACATTCCAAGTGGGTACGATGGAACAAGAAGAGAACCAGAAGGGATTTCTAGGTAGAGGCTTAGATTGAAGGGTTTAAAATTAAGGATTTCATGTTGGATTTGGGGTTGGATGTCAATATTCTGCGGAGGAAAACTTGGAAATCCCTCAGAAAACCCAAGTTATTATTTCCCTTTATTCAGTTGCAAATGGGAAATAAATATTGTATTCTTCTTGTTGGCAGATTACAGGATGTTGAAGTTGATATTGTTGGTATTAAAACTTTTGTAGATTTTGAAGTTATTGATATAATTGGAGATAAATATTAATATCCAACTTCATTAGGCATTGACTGGGCTTTGAAGAGTTATGTAGTCATTGATATCAAGTGGGAAACCGTGACTTTTGAAGTAGATGGCATGAGGGTCATACAATCTCTTGCTCCTTATCAGGGCTCAAGATTTACTCAACCTATGGATGAGGTTTAGTCACCTGATTTATTTGATTAACTATATCAACTGACTACTGGGAGGTACGAAGATTATATTAAACCAAAAATAAATGGATCTATTATTTGGTGGAGTATTGAAAGTATTGAAATTGGATTTAAGGCTATGATGGAATATTGGAAAAAAGGAACTCATGAAATTCATTCTTGACATTGTGTTGTTGTTTGATGTGTCTGCTAGATTAGTACTGAGCTATGCGAGTATCCTATTTATAACGATACTAATTATGTAGTAAATTTATTAAAGAAATTGACTCTTTCATAGAAAAAATTCAAAATATTCCTTTAATGAGTGTTGTTTTGCAAGAAACTCGCGCAAGTTGGTGGGCGGCCCATCCGGATCCACTTCAAGATTGGAGCACCATTAATGTTGTTCTTCTGTATCAGTTTATTACTCCAAATGAGATTTGCAGTAGAATCCTTGCTTATGATGGTCGTACTTTCTCACAAGAGCATGTTGAGCATTGTTGTTCTATATGGTAGGTTCATGCCCTAGAAACTTAAATGTGGACACATCTATTTATCCATTCATTGGGAAATATTCCACAAGCTTGGTATTTGTAGGAGGAGTTAAGATGCCAAACAACAAATTGGGAGGTGTTGTCTACCCAATTCTCTAGAGACTTTTACTTCTCTGATGTTGATAGTAAGATAGTGCAAGACCTTAGAGATATCATAGGGATATTTTTTCAGTTGGGGATGCTTTATCGAAATGCAACAGGTATGGAAAATTTGCGCACGAGTATGACTCAGGGTTTCATGAAGCTATGCTTTGCAGCAAAGATAGTAAAGATCCAAATGATGACCTCGATGAGTTGAGACATTTTTCTTCTAAAGTTTTTCGAGGGAATGGAAAATAAAATAGGATCCTATAGATGATGCTCCACATCTTGCAACCTCTTAAGTTGAAGATGATGAATATTGAGATAGAAGATAAACCAAAGCTTTCTTTTGTTGGGGACTATTGGGATGATCAAAGCACTCAGGAAATTTTTTATCTACTCAAAGAATATGAAGATTTATTTCCCTATTCTATTTCATAATTAAAGGGAATTAAAGGAGATTTGGGAGAGATGAAAATAACATTGAAGCCAGATACGAAGCCAGTTGAACATCGACCTTACAAATTGAATCTGCAAGTTAAGGAGAAAGTAATGAAGGAAATTGACAAAGTGCTAGTTGTTGGCCGTATATTATTGGTTGATGAAGTTGAATGGATAAGCCCCATTGTCATCCAAGATAAGAAAGATTCAGGAAAAATTCGAGTGTGTGTTCACTATCGTAGTCTCAATAATGAATGTGTGTATGACCCATTTCCAATTGCTTTTAGCAATGAAGTCTTCGATAATGTTGGGGGTAATGAAGCCCATTCTCTTACTGATGGTTTCTTTGGGTATCACCATGTTCACATTGCAAAAGAGGATAAGAAGACCACTTTAACTACTGAATGGGGATCCTATGCTTATAATTTTATGCCCTTTGTGTTGAAGAATTCCCGAGTTGTTTTCTAGTGCATTGTTATTGATTCTTTCCATGCATATTTATATAAGTTTATTGGAGTCTACATGGATGATTGGATTGTTTATAGTTTTCTCAAGCATCATGCTAGATTTACGAGGGTCATGTTTGATAGGTGTAGACAACTTCAAATATCTTTGAACCTGGAAAAATGCAATTTTATTGTGCTTTTTGGAACATTGTTGGGGAATATCATTTGCAATGAGGGAGTTTGTGGGATATTCCCAAGGTCATGGTAATAATAAATATGACACCACCCGCTTACGTCTAAAATTTTCATTCCAGTTTGGGACATACTAATTATTATCAAAGGTTTATAAAAAATTATGCTTCAATTACAACTCCACTTTAGAAGATTCTTAATAAATTTGAACGCTTCATGTGGTCTAGTGAATGTGATGCTGCGTTTGATACATTGAAGGATAATCTTACTAGTGCACCCATTCTTAGATACCGTGACTGGAACAAATAATTCCATGTCCATGTTGATGCACCTGGAAAATCATTGGGAGCTATAATAACACAACCAGGTGAAGGAAACATGGATCATCCTGTTTATTTTAAAAGTAGAGAACATTCCAATGCGGAGAAGAATTATACTACTAGAGAATGGGAATCTTTATCTATGGTATATTCTCTCTAAAATTTCTAGCATTATTTGCTGAGAGGTCCCTTCAATTTTGTCACAAACCACCCAATGCAGAAATATTTAGTTAATAAGCATGTGCTTGAAGGAATAATTTGTCAATGGTTATTTTTATTACAGGAGTTTACTTTTAAAGTGATTGTCAAGTGGAGAAAATCCAATGTGGGGCCAGACCATTTGTCTAGGTTAGAGTTAGGAGAATCAGGGGGATCATATGATGATCAGTTGTCAAATGTTCATTTGTTTCATGTTGAAGTTGTCCCTAATTACTTAGAATATTTTTCCCTTTTCTTGGTACAGGTCAATGTCCTCCTGATTATACTATGGTGCAGAAGAAGCAATTGGTGGTTAGATCAATATGTTATCAACTTATTGCAGGAAAACTATATAAAATGGGTGTCGGTCAATTTTTATGCCATTGTATCTTTGATCATGAATGCAAAGGTGCATTATGGAAATGTCACAATGGGGTTGCAAGAGTTCATCTTGGAGGGAAAGCTACTACTTAGAAAGTTCTGCAAGTTGGCCTTTGGTGGCTGACTCGCTCTCAAGATGCAAAAGAATACGCAAAGAGTTGTGATGTCTTTCAATGGGTTGGCCAAACATTGCATTTCGATGAAATACCTTTATATCTTGTACCAAATTTTGTTGTTTTTAATAAATGGGCAGTTGATTTCATTGGGCCTATTCATCCTCTTGCTCATCATTTGAATGTTCAACATATAATTACCATGGTGGATTATTTGACTCGTTAGGTAGAATTTGCTGCAGTTAAAGATTTCACTAATGATATGGATGCGTTGTTTATATTTTAAAAAAATATTACCATGTTTGGTTTTCCATGAGGTCTTAAAAGTGATTCAAAATCCTATTTCGTAAATGAAACTGTCCAGGCTCTACTACAAATTTTCATGACGAACACCATAAGGGAACTCCTTATCATCGAGAAGCCAATGGGACTATGAAAGATTTTAATAAAATTTTAGAGAAAGGACTTATTAATGTTTTCTCTACAAACAAAGATGATTATGATGAGTGAGTTCTTGCTACTTTGTGGGCCTACTGAACTACAGTCAAGCGGTTTCAAAAGTACATTCCTTTTGAACTAGTTTACGGGAAATAATTTGTTATTCCTGTTGACTTTATTATTCCTAATATTTTCATTTCTCATGAAAATGGAATTTCTTAAGATGAGCCCATTCTTGAACGAGTGCATGAATTATCGTAGCTAGATGAGTCTTGATTTCTTGCTTATTTTCATCAAGTTATTGTGAATGAGTGTCATTTTTGCGGGTGTCACTCCCTCTAATCATCCAGTACTCTCGTTAGGCCTCGTTCAATATATCTCATATTTCTTGTTATCTTCTAATGGTTTTGTAGTGAATGAGAAGTTTCCAACTCTTTTGCAACCACCAATTTCCCTGGTTTCAACTCCAAAAGAAAGATTCGTAGGAAGAAAGGTTAGTATTCTTTGTCAGTGGCCCTTCTCTTCTTATAGGAAAGGTAGAGGTTTAGTCATTTATTTTAGAAAGAGGAAAACATACATCCTGTATAAATGGCCCTACCTATTTATCTTATAGGGTTTAAACAATTCAAACTTAAATGATCTTAGTCTAAATTCTAAATTGAACAGAGAGATGTCACCACCTACCCAATGATGGGATCCATAGCATTGATAGAAGCATAGCATTAGCATAAGGTCTTCACCATTCCCTTACTCTTGGTCCTTTACATAGTTATACATATCCCTAGCCCCTTGTTTATTGAGATCCACATTATGCATACTTGAGTAATCCATAAATCCCCAAAGAGTCAGATGCTTGTGAGCTAGATCATGATGCTTATGATTGTCCGAGTCTTTAGAGAGTTGGATGCTCCAGATTGATCGAGAAATTACGACCCCGAAGTTACTAATTCCAGTGCCTCTAGGGGAGCAACACCTATACTATAGAGAGAGCCTATATAGAAGAAATTTATTTCAGTAAATTCTTGGATTTGAAGTAAAGGTTGAAGCACTTGAACCAGAACGAGGAATTTAAATTCCATTTTTTTTAAAATTAAAATATCTATCTATTTTGTCTTGGATTTATGGTATTGGACTCACTTAATGATCTATAACATGCTATTTAAGATTTAACCTGAAACGAGTGACCTATTTTCTGTTTTTTCCCTGAAATCTCTGTCCATGTATATATGATTTGTTATATGTCTATGATATAATATTCTTTGGCCTTAGTAGGCTTTCCATGAATCTTTATCCCTACTAAGTTTTCTATTTTTGTATTATGAATGAAAAGAAAAAGCTAGTATAGGTTTATACTACTATAATAATAAAAAACACTTAAGCTTATTAGGGGAATTGTTGTACACGTGTGCCATTAGACTGTGGCATTCTTTATCCACTTGGGCCAAGGCTCGATTGACTATAAAATTATTGCATAATTTGTTTATTTCATCTACTATTGAGAAGATGTTAGACCCAATCATCACTTTCACATATCTAAAAAATGAAAATTAGTTTCAGTGGTGAACTGGTGTATTTATTTAATTTGATCTAGTATGGTGAATCATCATGACTCACAGTTCAACAATCTTCTTAAGCAATATATTATGGAGGGTGTAGACTACACAGGAAGGTGGTAAGCTACATTACCCTGCATATACCAAAAATAAAATCCTAGAAAGCACATTGTAAAATGAATACAAAAGCATCAACGAAACCCCATATTAAAAGCTAATATTGATAAGTATGTTAAGAAACAATATTAAAGAGTAATAATTATGTGAATTTATGTTTTACGAAATAGATTAAGTAAAATTATGCCAAAAGACATGTTTATCTTGGAATAGGGTTTCTATAATTCTAATTTAATTAGTACTCATTACTATGTAGATGGCCCAGATTTAACCTCCACATTATGATTTTTTTCTTTTAATTAAATTGTTTAACTTAAAAAAATATCATATCAAGAAGTGTCATATGCACTCACTTATGATTTTTTGGACATATGGTATTAATAAGGTATGGTTTTGTAACAAAATTATATTTACATGTTAATAAATTTCCATGGTAAAGTGGG
>APFE030111145.1:59970-99600 GCA_000404065.3 Pinus taeda | reverse complement strand
TCAACTCTCCATCTTCCAACACTGATTGTATGAAATGGTACTTGAGTTGTATGTGTTTAGTCCTGGAATGAAATGCTGAGTTCTTTGCAAGATGAATGGCACTTTGGCTATCCCTGTATAATGTGCCCATATCATGCTCCTTACCCAATTCACCCATAAACCTTTGTAACCAAATCATTTTTTTACTAGCCTCTGTAGTAGAAACATACTCTACTTCTATTGTTGAAATTGCAACAACACTTTGGATTTTTGAAACCCAACTGACAATTGTTCCACCTACAGTAAATACATATCCTATAGTGCTCCTCTTGTTATCTCTGTCCCTGCCATATCTGCATCAACATATCCCTGTAGAGAAATGTTTGAACCACCAAAGCATAATGCTTGATTTGTGGTACTTTCAAATATCTGAGAATCCATTTCACTGCCATCCAATGTTCCTTTCCTGGATTGTTCATGTACCTGCTTACAACTCCCACTGCATGTGCAATATCAGGCCTTGTGCAGACCATTGCATACATTAAGTTTCCAACTGCTGATGCATATGGAACTTTAGACATATAATCCATGTCTTCTTGGGTCTTTGGGCACATTTCCTTACTAAGTTTGAAATGGCTAGAAAAATGTGTACTAACTAGTTTTGCATTGTGCATATTAAATCTTTTCAACACCTTTTGTATGTACTCATTCTGAGACAATGTTAATTTGCGATTTTTCATGTCTCTAGTGATTCTCATACCAAGGATTTGTTTTGCAGCTCCCAAATCCTTCATTGCAAATGAATTTGCCAATTTTCTTTTGAGCACATTTATTTCCTGCATGTTAGACCCTGGAACAAGCATGTCATCTACATATAATAACAATATAATATAGCTGCCATCATTTTGCTTTTTCATATTAACACAATGATCAGAGTGACATCTAGTATAACCTTGTTCAGACATAAACTTGTCAAATTTTAGACACCACTGCTTTGGAGCCTGTTTTAAGCCGTACAAGCTCTTCTTCAACCTGCACACTAGTTTCTCCTTCCCTTTCACCTCATATCCTTGTGGCTGCTACATATATATCTCTTCCTCTAAATCCCCATGGAGAAAGGGTGTCTTTACATCTAACTGCTCAAGATGCAAATCTTGAACTGCTACTAGACTTAAAATAGTTCTGATTGAAGTCATTTTAACAACAGGAGAATATATTTCATCAAAATCAATACCTTTCTTCTGTGCAAACCCCTTCACCACAAGTCTAGCTTTGTACCTCCGTTTTCCTCCATCTTCTTCTTTTAGCCTGTAAACCCATTTATTCTTCAATGTTCCTGCAAGCAACCTGACTAAGTCCCAAGTTTGATTATGCATTAAGGAGTCCATCTCTTCTTCCATGGCTACCTCCCACTTCTTCCTGCATTCAACCTGCATTGCTTCTTCATAACATTTGGGTTCACCAGAATCAGTCAACAATAAATAATATAATGAAGGAGAGTATCATTCAGGGGGTCTACGTATCCTGGCAGATCTTCTAACACCACTTTAAGGTGTTTGGGGTGCCTGTTGTTGTTGTGGTAGTTGTTGTTGTTGTGGTTGTTGATTATTATTATTTTCAGGCACCTTTACTTTTTCAATGATTTCATCAAGAACTGCATATTCCTTGTTTTCTTTTTCCTATTTCTTTTCCTACAACTGATTCTTATACAAGACCTTTTCATTGAATATTACATCTTTGCTCCTAATGATTTTGTGATTTTCGTAATCGTATAAGCGATAACCAAAATCATTAACACCATATCCAATAAAGGTACATTTCTTTGACTTTGCCTCAAGCTTTGTTCTATTTTATTTATCAATATGGAAAAAGGCCTCACAACCAAAAGGCTTTAAAAATGAGTAGTTTACCTTTTTACCTGTCCATGATTCCTTTGGAACACCACCATCCAAGGAACTTGAAGGCCCTCTATTTATTAGATAAAAAGCAGTATCTACAGCATCTACCCAAAACTGTAAAGGCAATCCTGCATGCAATCTCATGCACCTTGCACGCTCCATGATTATTCTATTCATCCTTTCTGACACCATTTTCTTGTGGTGTTCTTGGAACTATCTTCTCTCTGCGAATTCCATGCTCTAAATAGTACCTATCAAACTCTTTGCTACAATATTCACCTCCATTGTCTGATCTAAGACACTTCAATTTCTTTCTTGTCTCAATCTCAACCAAAGCTTTCCATTTCTTCAAAGCATCAAATACATCAGATTTATTCTTAATACAATAAATTCAAGTTTTTCTAGTTACATCATCAATAAAAGTAACATAATAATGAAAGCCACCGAGAGATGATACCTGAGCAGGTCGCCATACATCTATATGCACAGGCTCTAATTTTTCGCTCTTCTTTTCTTTCCGAACTCTGAGGAATCTGACTCTCTTTTGTTTTCCATAAATGCAATTCTCACAGAAGTCCAAATCAACATTCTTCAAACACGACAACAAATTCCTTGAGTGAAGAATCTTCATCCCCATTTCACTCATTTGTCCGAGCCTATGATGCCATAATGTTGCATTTGCTCATTTGGAAGTTAAAGCATTAACAGAGTTAGAAATACCATTACATAAATACAATGTGCCAACCTTTTCACCTTTTTCTATTACCAGGGCTCCTTTGGTGACCTTCCAAGCTTTATCTGTGAAAGTTGTCACATAACCTTCACCACCTAACTGCCCTGTTGAAATCAGGTTTTTCTTTAGATCTGGAACATGCCTTACCTCCTTTAGTAGACATTGGTTTCCATTCTGCTGTTTTACAAGAATCTTACCCATTCCAACAATTTTACAGAGTTTATCATCACCCAAAAAAACTTGTCCAAAATCTCCTTGAACATAGTCATGAAAATATTTCTTATCAAATGTGGCATGGAATGAGGCCCATGAATCTACCACCTAGGAATCAATAATATTTTCGAAAGAAAGAATCAAAGCATCTTGTAACACCTCAGCTATCACATTTGCTTCATGATTGTTTTCTTGTTGTGCATCTCCTTCTTTTCCCTTCTGAGATCTACAGTCATTCTTTAGGTGTCCTTTATTTCCACATTTCTAGCACACTATCCCCGATCTAGACATGGATCTGCCTTTCCTTGATTTACTGTGATATCCTGAGCTCTTTCCTCTTTCCATTTTTCTTCCCGTAGACTTTGCACTCAAAGCATTACCTGATGTCTCACCGGAGCTTTTCCATCGCATTTCCTCGCTAAGGATAGCACCGACAACATCATCAAACTTTAAAGTACTAGATCCAGAAACAAATTTACTAATGGCCATTACTAAACCATTCCAACTTTCTAGTAATGAGCACAAAAATAACAGAGCTCTAACTTCATCATCAAATTTTACCCCTACAGAACATAACTGACTTGTAACAGTATTAAAATCATTTAAATGGTCTGCAACAGATCCACCTTCTGACATCTTCATACTAAATAACCATTTCATAAGAAATACCTTGTTTGAGGCCGAGGGTTTTTCATATAGTTTCTCCAATGCCTTAATCAAACCCTCTACCGTTGTTTCCTTCGAAATGTTGAAGGCGACTGAAACTGTGAGGCACAACCGTACTATTCTGAGTGCCTTTCTATTGAGAAGGTTCCATTCTTCATCTGGGGAAGCAGAATCAGGTGAGTTTCCCCTCTGGTAGTAAGAGGGCGAAACAGATATTAGAGCTTGTGCACAGTGATATGTTTGGACCTGTGAAGTTTCCATCATTGGGTAAGTCTATGTACTATGCATCATTTATAAATGACTTCTCAAGGAATACATGGATATATTTCCTTAAGAATAAATCTGAAGCCTTTGACAGGTTTAAAGAATTTAAGGCTCTCGTGGAAAATCAGACAAAGAAGAAGATAAAGGTGTTGAGGAAAGATAATGGTGGAGAGTTTTGCAACAAGGAATTTGAAGAATGCTATAAGAAGTGTGGTATAGCATGACAAAAAATTACTCCATATACACCTCAGAAAAATGGATTTGCAGAAAGAATGAATAACATTTTGATGGAAAGGGCAAGATGCATGCTCAGTGGTGTCGGGTTAGGATAGGAATTCTGGGCAGAGGCGGTGGATACTACATGTTACCTGGTCAACAAGTCACCTTCATCAGCATTGGAGGATGAGACTCCACAAGATGTATGGATTGGTAAGAAACCCTCTCTTTCACATCTAAGGGTATTTGGATGTGATGCATATGTACATGTTCCAAAGGAGAAACGAACCAAATTGGATAGTAAATCTGAAAAGTGCATCTTTATTGGGTATAATGATGGTTTAAAGGGTTATAAGCTTTGGAACCCAGTCACACGGAGGGTTGTGTACAGTCGAGATGTGGTGTTTAGAGAGGTGAAAGATGTTATCAAACATGAAGTCCAACCAAAGGAACCTGTGAAGATAGAGTTTGAACTAAAGGAGGAAGAATCAGATTCTGTAGCAGAGGAGGAATCAGAAGATGAAGAGCCACAAACTCCAGCTGTGAGAAGATCAGTTTGAGATAGAAGGCAGCCAGAAAGGTATAGTCCATCTGCTTTCTGTTCAAACTTTTCTTTGTTTGTTACTGATGATGATCCCAGAACTGTGAAGGAAGTAGTGGATTCAAAGGATGGAAAACTCTGGAAAGAGGCCATGGTTGATGAATGGAATCTTTGCACAAAAATGAGGCTTGGGATCTGGTAGCGTTGCCGGCTGGAAGGAAACCCATTGGCAGCAAATGGGTATTCAAAAGGAAGACAAATGAAAAAGGAAAAGTGGAGAAATACAAAGCTCGGTTGGTAGCAAAAGGTTATTCCCAGGTGCCAGAAATTGATTTTGGTGATATTTTTTCTCTTGTTGCCAAGGTAACTTTTATTAGATTATTTTTATCTGTTGTTGTTGCTTTTGATTTTGAGGTAGAACAGATGGATGTGAAGACAACATTTCTTCATGGGGATCTAGAAGAGGAAATCTACATGAAGCAACCTGAAGGCTTTGCAGTGAAGGGTAAGAAAGAACTAGTATGCAAGTTAAAGAAGTCTTTGTATGGGTTAAAACAGTCACCAAGGATGTGGTATCAGAAATTTGATACATTTATACGGGGGCTTGGCTTCACCAGAAGCAAAGCAGCTCACTTGTGTAATTTAAATTAATTGGTGACCGTGTTATTTATCTGGTCTTGTATGTGGATGATATGTTGCTGGTTAGAAATGACAAAGAAAATATCCAGGATTTGAAGACCCAATTGTCCTCCAAATTTGACATGAAAGATCTTGGTGCTGCAAACTATATTTTGGGCATGGAAATTAAAAGAGATCGGGAAAAGAGGAAGTATGTCAAGAAAATATTGCAGAGGTTTAATATGCAGGATAGTAAACCGGTGAAGGTTCCTATTCCTGTAGGTGTGAGATTATCTGTTGAAGAGTGTCCCAAGACACAAGAAGAGGAAGAGAACATGTCCCATGTTCCATATGCAAGTGCAATCAGTAGCTTGATGTATGCAATGGTCTGTGCTAAACGAGACATTGCACATGCAGTGGGAGTATTGAGCAGGTTTATGTCAAAACCAAGGAAGGAGCACTGGACAGCAGTGAAGCGGTTTGCAAGTATTTGTGTGGCACTAGTGATTATGGTTTGTGCTACCAAGGAAGATCAAGATTGGATAGAATGTTGGATATTCGTGGCTTTGTTGATGCAGACTGGGCTGGAGATCTGGATCAGAGAAGATCTACAAGTGGGTATGTGTTTAACCTATTTGGAGGTGTATTCAGTTAGATGAGTAAGAAACAATTTGTAGTGGAAATATCAACTACAGAGGCAGAATACATGGCAACCACTCATGCAAGCAAGGAAGCAGTTTGGTTGCAGCGATTGTGCTCAAGTATGGGGTTAGTACATGGAGCTATAAGGATAGATTGTGAAATCCAAAGTGCAATTTTTTTGGCAAAGAACCTCGCATATCATTCAAAGACAAATCACATTGATGTTCAGTATCACTTTGTGAGGGATATGATAGAAGACAAAAAGGTGTTGCTGGTAAAGGTGGACACTTTGAAGAATACTGCAGATGCGTTGACAAAATTTGTGAGCTCTGAGAAGTTGTCTTGGTGTATAGAAACAATGGGCATTGCAGGGCTAGATAAATGACTAAGCTCTCTTGTGGCCCCCTGTGGAAAGAAAACAACAAGTGGGAGAATGTTGGGTTGTGTTATATTCTTTCCACGACTAGCCCACATAGTTAACCGGGGGTTAGAGGGGGGGACGTCAAACGGGGTTTGAGGGGTACCTGTAACCCCACTTTATGGGGTTCACAACAGAGCTTAGTCATTTATCCACTTTATGGGATGTGAAAATTTTGGTTTTGGACTGTATGTTAGGTTGGGCGAACCCACCTATGGTTTTGTACATGATTTTCACACATGTTTTTTGGACGCAATGGTTTTCAATCCATGGTTTTGGACGCAATGGTTTTCGGTCCATGGTATTGGATGCTTCGGCATGTATACATATGTATTGTAACATTGAAAGGAACATAATGAAAAATCAAGCTGGTAGTCCCGGTTTTGGGATCCAGGAGAAATTCTCTGTGTATATGTGTTTTATGTGTTATGCTCTCTCATTGTTTATTTTCTGTGTTTTAGAATTCGTATGGAGGTAATTTTTGTACGAGGTTAAAACCTACAGATGGAAAATGGTTGACTATAGTTTCCCAAAGTAGCTTATGCCTAATCATGGTTGATTATGGTTGAGCATAGTTGACTGAGGTAGACCATGGGAAACTATACAAGACCTGATTATGGATGATGTTAGTTGATCATGATCGAGAAATGATGACCATGTTTGATTATAGTTGACCACATTTAACCATCTGAATTATGGTCAACTATGTTTAACCATGCTTTCTTATGAAATGATATAGTTGACTACAATTTTCAACATTCGACCTTAGTGATCATGTTGCATATGTTGACCATGGTTAAGAACATATGTCCATGTTTTTCTATGGTTGACCGTTTTGACTATGACTATGTATGGTCCACCAAGGTAGGCTATAGTTGACTATGAAGCACCATGTTAATTGTGCATGATTATGATTGATCTTGGTTAACTATGCATGAATATCGTTAAATATGGTTTACCATGGAGGAACACGTTTAATTATGGATGACCACAATTGACTATGTTTAAAAATTGTTTCCCATGGTTATATGTAGTTTAATATGGTTGGGTTGTATCATAACATGATGTTGGTGAAGGGTTATGTTCCATTTCACATCAACATATGTTCATCATACTATGACATTTATTTTTTTTACGCATTATAATGTCAGATTCTATTTTTACACTAAGATGTTGAGTTATGGCCATCACAATATGGCATTGAGTTATGTTCATCACATTGTGACTGGGTTTTGTTTGCACATTATGATGTTAGTTTATGCTTGTAACATAGCAATGTCAAGTTATGGTTATGACATTGTGACTTCTTAATTAGGTTTGTTTGTCATAATATGATAATGGGTTGTTCTTCAATAATTATGCCTACCAAAATAAAACAGATATTAATAATTATATATATATATATATATATCTATATATATATATATATATTATATATATATATATAGAGTTATCCAAAGTCCTACAATTAACCCCAAGGTTGTTTGAACAAACAAACCCAACAACATGTAGTATGTAGTACCTGTATTCTAGAAAAATATTCAATATTGACATGTCAACTTGTTTACGATAATGCTCTACAATCGCCCTTGAAATTGTTTCCATCCCTTTATACAATGTGAATCATTTCACATAGTATAATATTCAACATTCCCATGTAACCTTGTCAATTATTGTTCTTCCCATTTCAAATTTCAAGGAGATATCCATAGTGCACTTAGAAATGAAATATATAAGGGATATAAAGAAACCTATACCAAATTACGAGAACCATAGTAAATGAAGATGCAGTATTATTTTAATCAAAATTACTTTTTGTTTCACTCTATGATAATGAACCAAATTTATAAAAAACACTCATAATCTGGTACAATTCCAATGAAAAATCTATGAGCTTCTTGAGAACCATAAAAAACTCACCAAAGTTACCAATGCTTCAAACATTATTCCTCAACCTTGATTTATATCCCAACATATTATTCTAAATTTGTTAAAGATATTTTGCATAATTCTTATGGGGAAAAACTCCAGTCATTCAAGGAGATTTGTTGAATTTGATTTAGGGGTATAAAAACCAAACCAAGCAACGCAAATGAGTTTTTTGAGATATAACAAGTTAATTTGATCAAGTCTCATGTAACCACACTACCCATAATATTTCAAACCATGATTTTGCAAAATCCGCACACTTATGTAAAATTTGCATTTGTCTTTATTTAAAAAAACAAAAACTCTTTGAATCCTTAAATCAATCATTTTTTAGCCTATAAGATCGTAGTAGGTTGCATATGGATCTCAGGTTCGTTGGTTAGCTAATAAATACGTCCATATCATCATATGGAGGAGGTAGTGGAGTTGATTGGGATCATAGAAGATACCATATTACATTATAAAATATGTGGCTTCATCTATAAAATACACTAGTAGAAAATGATGAAATTACTGACTATGTGACTAAAAATGTTAGCCATTGTAGCTTTTCCAAGTGAAATACAACCAAAAATTGGAAATCTCAAGAAATCTATCTAGAAAAGGCTAATATAAACGACTAATTTAGTCCTAGGTTAAAATATATGACTATTTAATAAGTAACGCAACTAAAAATGACTAACATGAATGACTAATTTAGTCTATGAACAAAAATATGAATACTTAGCAAGTACTACAATAATATGAATATATCATTTATGTTAGCCATTTTAATTATCACTAGTCATTATAATTATCACTTCAAAATTATAAACTTACAAGTGATATAGGGGATTCAAAGGTTGTTACAGATTGGGTGAAAGGTTGTACTTCCCTAAACACTTATTTGATTTTATTATTTTTGTTTTATTTTATTTTTACCTAGTCAAAATGTTTATAGCATAGTACATTACATTACAACATCTCTACCATACTAGACTTGTCACTGCTTCTCGGTACAATTAGTGCAATAGTAAAACTCCACCAAAACTTAAATTAGTGATTCATAAATTTATAATGTAATCAAAATGTAAAGTGCGTTTATTTAAATTTGTCTTCTTTATATACTTACATTATTTTATATGCTTTTAAAATTTACTCTATATTTTAAATATAAATTAACAATTCAAATATTAATTATGTTTTATTAACTAATCTAAAATATATGAATAATTTTAAAATTCATTCAATTAAAAATAATAATAATAAAAAATATAAGAATCTTTTCAAAAATGACGTATCTAAAATTTTGTTCCATGACACTATATCAAATGCCTAAATTTAAGAAAACATAATAAATAGTATTTTTAGATTGAATTTCTTAGATGCACAATAAAATGGAGAATATACACAATATTAACCATTGCAACTAAATGCAACAATAACCATAAAAACACAATTTTATGACAGGTGAAAAAATAAATTTTATGAGGGATGAAAAAATATTATAAACAAATGAGCTAATGATTTTCCCTCTACTAGTTAGGGCAAGTCATTCACTTTAATCCTTTACAGTCTTGAATGAATGGTAGAGGAGAAGACTAGGCCTAGACCTGTGCATTTAGTAGTTTTGAACTACAAGGAAAATACCTTCTAGCAGAGGTTATAACAGAGGTTTTTAGTGTTATAAAATTAGAAAAAATTGTCAAAAGCACATCCGCTAAAACACCAATTTGTGATAGCATATGTTTTAACAGATATTTTAATGAAAATTCATCATAACTAGAAAAATATGGGTGTCGAGAAGTTTTAGTGGATTTTTTTTTTCGGTGTGCTTCATGGAGCAAGTAACACCATATCACTGCATATATACACGCACTAGGATGCATACATAACTAAAAGCATTGAGACATTGAATCTAAAGTAAATCAATGTGTAATATATACAACACCAGTGCTAATAGATAATATAAAAAAATACCCTAGGGCATTCGTGTAAGGAACGACACCAGGGCACGCAAAAAATAATTGAGGTGTCAGCGATTTTGTTTAAACTTGCAGCATCGATGCGTATATTTTGTATAAACACCCTAGTGCATTAGTGATATAAAAGTTCTAGTGCTATTACATTCATAATACACCGGTTATAATAGATAAAAAAATCCTCGGGCATTTGTTTAAACTTGCAGCACCAATGTGTACCGTTTGTATAAATACACTGGTGCATTTCTTATATAAAAGGACCAGTGTTGTTAATATTAATAATCCATAAGGGATGGAAATAGTATTTTGTAGGGCCGAGGTGTTAGTTCTTTGAAATTACAACTACATTAAGAATTACAATGCATCGGGGCATTAACTACAAACAATGTTGGCGCTTGAATAGATAAATACCCTAGTCCAATCATTTTCTAAAAGGCACCGGTCATGCAAAATGATGCAGTCATGGTGCTTTTATATAACATAACACTCCAGTGTGTTTTTATTTTATGGACACACTGCTTTTTTGTATGAGATTTTCTCATTTTTTGAAAAATCGACATATGATAGTGCAATTATTGTAACTTTAAAAAATTTGTATTCATTAAAAAATCAACATATATCTTTTTTCCCCAAGGAAAAATCACAATTTTCATTAACATTTGAAAATTACATGTTGTAGATGCTTAAAAGCATATGTTATAAGGGTGGATTCCCACTGTCAATATGAAACTATCAAAAATATACAATCTCAGGTTGGGATACTGATAAGTTATACATATGGTATGTCTATCAAAAAAATATATACATGAATAACTGATAATCTATATGATCGCAGTCATATCTCAGAAAAACCATATAATCAAGGCCTGACTGCCCCATGCTACTGCTGGTCATCATGGGGTCTATGGAAATATTTGTAGTGTTCTTGTTTAGTCTGCTGCTGGGTCATATAGAGCCCTTGTGGCTGGTGCGCAGACTCCTTCGATAATATGTTAGAAACATTGTTACACTCCCTGTATATGTGATGATGAGATATAATCAAATTGTTTTTTCAAAATCATAGTCTCATCCAAAATGTTCTGAAGTGTGTGCACATGATATGCATATTGTTGGTTAAACCAATTTATGATTAGTTTTGAATTGCCAAAAATCTATATGCGACGACATCCCTTCTCAAGTGAAAAGTATAGTAATGTCTAAGTGTAATGAGTTCTGCAAAATTATTGGTTCCATCTCCCAACCCCATCTATATACTATATGAATGGTGTTCAATGATATGCAGTAACCACCCCCCCCCCCCCCACAACCATGTTGTTGTGTTGAACCATCGAAGTGTGCCCAAGGGATGTTCCTGTGTATAATCTCAGTAGTGATATTGTAGGTAGTGTGAGGTCAATCATCATCTGGTATACTATTATATATAGTAATGAGGTGTGTAGATGCATGTGGCCAAAGTGGGTAGAACCCTAAAAAATAAATTTGTTTCTCTGCAAACAAATATACCAACATATCAGGAGAAGGAGGTTCCTTAGCCTTGTCAGGTGTGTGTCAAACCACCACAATTTACATGCTTACATTATACTAGCACCATGCCAACGATTGGGGAGGTGTAGGCTTTCAAGTACATTATTCCATAATGAAATGGTGGTAGGACATAATAAAAATAAGTTCACAATTGATTTTGATGCCTTCTTGCACAATACACACTAGGTTGGTCCAAAGCATGATCTCTTTTATAGATTATCCCCTCTAGGGGCTTTGTTGCAGAGTATACACCACATGAAGAGTTTACTTCTGGGGGGTGCCTTTAGCTACCAAAGAGCACACCACCACCAATCAGATAAAGGGGGCTTGTGTGTAGAATAGATGAGAGGATCTCCTTCCTTGGGTGAGTAGGATCCATGCTGTGAGTGTGGCCAAATGATCTCATCCTCTCCCTCAGTGATCTGAACATGTGCTTCAGAGAGAGCACTTATATAGGATTTCCAAGAATTGTATCAAATGTTAGGTATGCCCAATAGATCAACAGGTTTCCAGGATTGATAAAAAATAATAGAATTGTTCGATCAACGATGTGAGAAATTCTATAGATACCTATGAATGGGAGGAAGTGAAGTAGCTCAGGAGGATGTTGATATGCATTCCCACATCCCGACAAAGGGTCTAAGCCAATAAAAACCAGATTTTCATTACCAATCCTCCAGGTTAATCCATGATGGATGAATGATAGTGAGTTCAGTACAACTCTTCAAACTCTAGATATATGTGCTCTATTCCATGTTGGTCTCCTGATCCAATCAAGTATATGGAGTGGATTAATGTACTTTTGAATGACCACCTTAGTCCAAAGATTCTTTGAAGTAAGAACATGCCAACCCATTTTGGTTGCTAATGCTTTTGCAAAGGCATCTAAATTTTTCATGCCCCATCCACCCCATTTCTTTGGAAGAGAAATGTATTCCCATATTACTGATGCATATGTGTGGCAATATTGTTTCCCTTTCCTTAAAAATTTGCAACATAGATGAATTCTATGTAAAATTCCCCTTGGGATCGAGGCCAAAGACATCTAGTACACTGGCATAGCTTCCAAAATATATTTGATAAGAGTGACTCGTCCAACCCTAGAGAGCCATCTTTGGTGCCATATATTCAATCGTTATTTGATTTTTTCCACAAGCCATACCCAATCAATGATCTTGTACTAAATGAGCTTGATTCTAAATCCCAAATATTTTAGGCCATCACCAAATGGGAGTATAGTTTAAGGAAATCGTTGATGAGCTGTGAGAGTTTCATTGTGAGAACCAACAACAGCCATAGTTAGTTTGATTTTATTGCATTCCATACCTGTGGAAAAACAGAAATATCTAAGGATAGAAGAAAAAACCATGGTATCACCAATCGATCTGTTGAGGAATATAAGGAAATCATCAACAAATAGAAGGTGGTGTTGGCGCCCATTTTTGTTCCTAATTTTCTAAATCTCATCCCTACTTTCACCATATTTTTCCTATGAAAGTACTCCTATTACCTACCCTATCACCTACATTGCTCCCTAAAACCCACTAGTACATAACTAAGAGGTAAATGCACTAAACTGACATCGTTTTTTTATTTGTGATTGAATTTAAGTGAATTTTGAGTCATGTCCCTATATGCTAGCTATTTATTCATGGGTTTAGCTGGAAGGTTGGTGACAGGATTGACAAGTCCGCATGAATGGAAGGATGCCTTGTCATCCACATTGATCTAAGCTATCATATTCAAACAACCTATCCTTGACCAAGTTCAAGATAGTCTGGCCAGGTGGGCTCCTTCTTCTTGTTTTGACCATCAAAGTTACACTGTGATCTGTGAGGACAAACTCAGTGCTTCCAGACTGATTTTCTATGTTATGTGTGATAATTCCAAGGTCGAGGATCCTCTAGATAAGAATCAAAGTAGACTACTATCATAATGGTAGTTAGTTACTCTAGAAGGGAGTCGTTTGTTCTAAGCAAAGACAATACAATTTGGAGAAGATTGAGCAGTGTTTAGTTCATAGTTGCTAAGGTTTTCATAGTTAGTTAAATTGTTATTTTTACATTTATGCAATCGCCTTTAAAGGTTGTGGTAGTGAAAATACAATTCTAGTCGATATATCTGGATAAGAATTGGTGTTGTGGATACATTGTGACTTATGTCAATTGATTCTCAAACTCTGTTTTGGAAATATATATGATCACATTCAAGTTGTGAGCCAAAATCATTGTTATCACGGTCGATTGCGAGCCATATCTTTAATGTTTTAGATCTTTATTCTACTGCAGTAGACTAGCTTACTCCAGGTGTGGGAGGGCCCACCACCTCTGGAAATAATCCCCATTAACAGTTCAAATATCTAGGTGTATGCGGGTAATTTTATAGTTTGAATCATGTGTGTTACAGTTATGAATACTAGTATATGATTTCATGATATGCATGGTTCATTGCTTTATAGATTACACAATTTAAAGATTATTTTCCTGTGTTAAAAAGATCTGATTCATTATATAACCTGAGTTTGGATTTTGATACAGAGCCAAGCTCTGTTCTTTCATTCAAAGTCTCATTTGTTCATGCTTATAATTGGAGTAACCATGATAGGAAAATCAATCGATTCTTGAAGCTATATAGCACAATTTCTGTGTGTTTATTTTGGTGTGTATGTCTCTATAACGAAGTTTATGATGAATGGTATTTGTGTGAATGTGGATTTCCTTTTGTATAATTAAGAGATTGATTTATGGTGTGAGGTTTTGATTGTGATTTCAAACGAATTCAAGTTTGGTAGCAATAGGTGTTGCATTTTCCATTTCCACAATTTGAATTGTTTGATTTGTTTTAAGCATTATGATTTAGTTCTCACAATGTGGTTTGCTTTAAATAATTTCATTCAAGAGAATTTCTTTGAGTTATTAAATTATCATAGGGTAATTTAGATCTATTCTCGCATAATAGAGTAATATTGATTTCCATTTCTAGTATTGTAAAATAAAGATTGATTTCAAACATTGAACTATGTGATTTACATTCCTAGTATGATTTGATTCTTTGTATTTCTTTGAGTTGTTTGGAAGATAGTTAATTCTAGGAGAGGTTAGATTTCCATTTTAAATGCAGTAACATAGGATTTGATTTTACTGCAGCAAGCTTAGATAACTCTATCAAAGGTTTCATTTTCGTAGAGTTAGTCTCTACAGCAATTCAAACTGAAGTTTGGAAGGTGTTTCATTCCCAAGTAAAAGTAGTTTGGTTTGAATGGATTGAAGATAACACATTAGGATTTGATCTTAGAGTTACATTTTGGCCTTCTTAACCTATTTTATTACAAGTAATTAGATGCTTGGTCCTTTTGATAGCTAGAAGTTTAAATCCTCACTTAAGATTTGTCCTAATAGTGAATTTCATTAAGCCTTTGGTTTCAGTAAGATTGCCTTTTGATTGCAAAAATTTAGAATAAGGAATAGAATGGATTGAGTTAAGTTTATTTCCTTTAGATTGCTTATGTTTTCTGAGAATGAGATGAGTGCTAGTTTGCTTAATTAGTAATACTTTTTTCCATCATTCTTTACTTAATGATCAAGGAAAATTACATACTCTGAACTTAGTCTTGAATCAAAAACGCAATATAACTCGTGCTTACGAGTCCTGGTCGACAATTAAATACTAGGAGGTTTAAACACTAACTAAAACTCTCAACATTTTGGCGTCATTTCCGGGGAGTTGTATTTTGGTTCAAGTAAGATTATTATTACAGAGTTTCAAGGGTATTGCAGGCAGTTAGAGAGAAGAGAGAGTAAGGTAAGACGTGGGTGAAGAGCCACGCATCCACTATTGTGGGTTAGCTCCAAAGTCTAGCCATATTTTCTTATCTTTGAACTTTTATTTCCTTTTCTTTATGCATAGAAGTAGAAGTAGACCTAGGGATAGTCAAGGCATATTTATTGCTAGTTCAATATTTCCTACAACTTTTGGTCCAGCAACCACTCCAATCACTAATCCTATCAATCGGTATGTAGCAATAAAGCAAGAAGAAGGAAGTGTTGACAGAAAAGTGGCTTCAGAGAGGGAGATTCTGAATCAAGACGAGGAAACAGTTAAACACATTATTTTTGGGAGTATAGAAGGAATTGTACTAGAAGAACCATTCATGAATCTAGAATCAACTAATATCAAGGACCATCCTTCAATACCTCTTATTGATTGCGCAACCATTAGCAGGCCTCTTCAAGAACCTATAGTAGACATGGCCAACCAGGGAGGAGAGAATAAAAACAAGGAGGAACATCTAGGAGAAGGAGAAGGTTAACATCGTAACATATTAGGATGAAACAATGAAGAACATTCGGGGGAAGGGGAAGGCCCACATCACAACCTATTCAGAGGAAACCATGAAGGACTTAGGGGAGGACCAAAAGAAGAAGAAGAAGAAGAAACCACTTTTGGGTTTCCTATTCTAGATGTAACTAGGAATATCACTATGAAAAACATACCATTGGCATCTCTTCCACTCTTCTATGGTAAGTCCTCCCAAGATCCAAATGCCTTCTTATTTGAATTTGAAATTTTATGTAGGAGTTATAATTATTACGAGGATGCACATAAGCTCAAGTATTCCCAGCCACCCTGAAAGATGCAGCCCTTAGATGGTTTATGAGCCTAGGTGAACACACCATCTACTCCTAGGATGATATGAAATCCATTTTTCTCAAGAAATACCAAGATTTCTACAAAAGTATGGATGTGAATGATATTCTTAGGATGCAACAATTAGAAGATGAGAACTTAGAAGAATATCTTGAACATTTCTTTTATAATTTCCATAAATCCCGGGGGGTACATCTAGATGAGAAGATTGTCAGAACTATATTTTTAAAGGGGATGAGAGATGAATGTTTCGAAGCCATAAATCTTCTAAGTGGTGGGGATTCTTATAAAAATCCTTTTGCTTAAGTGGTTGAACTATGTCGCACTTAATCATGAAGTCAGGCCAAAGTAAGCAAGAAGCTCTGTGACAATTCTCGAGATTATGTGTGAAGAAATAATAAATATGTACCCAGTGTTGTCACTGGTGGAAATAGGAAACTTATTGGAAAAATTCAAAATGGATATCCTAAACACTATTGGCAACCAGCTTGACACAATAAAACTCAAAAAGAAACAAGAAGATGAGAGGGTTTCCATGGCAATCTTTTGTCCTAAATGCATAAATAAGCATGCTAAGAGGGAGTGTCCCATTCATTTTATTGAGGTTTGTGGGATTTTTTCTTTAGAACATGCAACCAATAAGTGTCCATATCTTCCTATTTTACAGGCTATCTATAAGGGTAATGCTAAAACAAATGATTTTCCTCAAACAAGCAAGAAACCCTCTTGGAGAAGCCCAAATCAAAACATGTTTCAAGATCCTAGTTTTCAAGCCTATGGTCATAATCAACCTTGGAGTTTCCAGCCATCTTATCCTCCTTGGTTTAATCATCAATCACAAAACACTCCTTGGAATCACTATTGGAGGGTAAATCCTTATGGAAACACTTTTCAGCCACAAAACCAATCTTATCCTCCATACTCAAACATGCCTAGTACATCCTACAATTCGAACATTCAACCTTATCAGTGAGGGTACAACCCAAATCACTATCAACAACCCTCGTTGCCTCTTCCTTCTTTCCACTAGCTTTTACCTGCACTGTCTAACCCATCATCCTCGCAGGCACCACCATCATTGAACCTGCCTCGTCCTACTTTGTTGCCTATGCAACCCATCACTAATCCCAACCATAATAAACAACCTCGACCAGGATAAAATATAGAAGTATAGCCTTTTCCTACCTATATGATCACTGTTGTCCTAATAAATGAGATTCAAATACGATTTGGGAAAAAAGTCAATAAGGAAAAATTAGTTTTCATTGTTCAGGAAGAGGCCCCTCAAGAACAAACTGAAAACCACATTCAACAAGAAAAACAAAAACAAAAACAAATAGAATAACCAAATGAACCTCCTTACCCGAAAAGATTAATTGTTAAGAAGGAAGAGATCCTAATCGAATATGATTTAGAATCAGAATTAAGAAATGTTTGTATTAAAATTCCAATATTACAAGCCATTGGGGACATTCCTATCTACACTAAAATCATTAAATACCTATATATTAAAAACCAAGAAGGAAAGGTCCACCTGGGGTAGCTCAAATGGCGATTTCCATGGAATGAAGTCTCACTGAGCCAGAGATCTTGGGTTCGAATCTTATGCAATTCTCCCCCCATAAATGGGTGAATAATGGACATGTAAAACTTGAAAATCAGAGAGTCCTACCAAGCTTATAAAAAAAAGGGGGGAAGGAAAGGACACAAGAATCAAACTGTAAAAGTCATGAGTGAAATGTCTAGGATGATCTCGGAATTACCATTAAAATATAGTGACCGAGGAAATCCCATAGTGACCATTGAAATCAATGGAATACTTCTACCAAACACCCTTGTAGATTTAGGAGCAACAATTAACGCTATGACTTTCAAAACTATGACATCTTTACAATTGCAAGGGATCAAACCTACACCTACTATTTTAGAATTGGTAGATAAATCCATTATTAAACCCATGGGAACTCTAGAAGACATAGTACTCACCATTGCTTCCTAGCAATATCCCATCGATTTCATTGTCATTTCTCCTAAAAAACCAGGCTATCATGTAGTCCTAGGACGCCCTTGGTTAGCTACTGCAGATGTTGTGATAGGGTGTCGAAGTGGAGAAATTGTCATTTCCAATGGTTCATATAATCAGACCTTGTCAATTTTTCCCCTGCTCAAACTACTGCTGAAGTACCCTTATGGCTAGAGAGTCCTTATGGAGATGAGGATTGTATGTTTCCTTTATTATCATTATAACAATCTAGAGGACTCCAGGAACAATCAGAATATCATATTTCACACGAATTTTTATCTGATCATTCTTATATTGATTATCTTATTTATTTTACCGGCTATCAGCATGTTTTAAATAATGGGTTTCATGAAGCTTGTCATCCAACTATATTTGCCTCATTCACAACAATATAGGACAGTAATGAACTCACTACCGAACTAGTTGAAATCAGTGAAGGAAACATTTTGTACATCAGAAATGAACTAAATGAAGAACAGAAGCATCTATTCTTGAGCATGGTTCAAGAACAATCCAAAGCTTTCAACGAGGACTATTTGAACATGAAAGGAATATACCCAGATACATGCATCCACCACATATACACCAATGAGGAGATGAGACCAATCCGGCAGCCGTAGAGATGCATGAACCCAGCCTTGAAAGAAATTGTAAAAGATGAGTTGCAGAAGTTGTTGGCTACAGATTTCATCTATCATATTTCAAATAGCAAATGGGTGTCACCTTTGGTGGTGGTTCCAAAGAAGAATGGTAAGTGGCACATATGTGATGATTACAGGGAGTTAAATAAAGCCACCCTACGAGACTATTTTCCATTACCATTTATTGATCAGGTACTTGACACACTCTCTGGTAAGAAGTATTTCTCTTTTCTAGACGGGTACAATGGGTATAACCAGATTCAAATAGCTCAAGAAGACTAGGAGAAGACCACCTTCACTTTCCCTTGGGGTACCTATGCCTATCGAGTTCTTCCTTTTGGCCTTTGCAATGCCCCAGCCACCTTTCAGTCAGCTGTCCTAGTCATCTTTTCTAACTTGATCCATGACTATGTAGAAGTCTATATGGACAACTTCACAGTATATGGAGATGACTTTTCCCAAGCTCATACCAATATAGAAAAAGTGTTGATTCGATGTTAAGAAGCCAACCTATCCCTTAGTAGTAGTAAATGTAAAATGATGCAAACTAAGGGGATAGTCTTGGGCCATCACGTTTCATTTGAAGGAATCAAAGTCAATCCAGCCAAGATTGAGGTAATCTTACATATTTCAATTCCTAGTACACAAAAAGAGGTAATAAGTTTCTTGGGACATGTGGGTTACTATCGTCAATTTATTGAAAATTTTACAAGAATTACAACACCTTTATTTAAATTATTAACTAAGGATGCTGACTTTTTTTGGAATCATGATAGTCAACATGTTTTTTAGGTATTAAAGGATAGGTTGTCCACCGCTCCAGTATTAAGGGGACCAAATTGGTCCTTTCCATTCCACATTTGCAAATATGCTTCAGGCACTGCACTTGGAGAATTCTTAGGACAAAGGGAAGATCACTCTCCTGGTTTGCAGATGTTTCCAACTACCTTGTGTCAAGGAAGTTTCCTCAAAGTATATCTATCAGGGAAAAACATAACATTATACAGCGTAGTACCAACTACTCCTCGCTCGATGGAGACCTTTTCCACACTGGACCCGACTTGATCATGAGGAGATGTATGTGAGAAAATGAGATATTTGATGTGTTGAAGGCCTACCACAGTGAGCCTTGTGAGGGCCACTTTGTAGACAAAAGGATCGCATACAAAGTCCTTCGTACCAAGTATTATTGTCCCTCGCTTTTCAAAGATGCCAAAAAATTTGTATCTATTTGTGGCATTTGTTAGAGGATGGGGAGGCCAGTTCCTTTGGATGAGATGCCCCTTCAGACACAAATATCAATGGAGCCTTTCAAGAAATGGGCATTAGATTTGATAGGACCTATCTCCCCCATGTCAAAGAAGAAAAAGTATATCTTGGTTTGCACCAACTATGTCATGAAATGGGTGGAAGTTAAGGCTTTGTATGTTGCAACCAAGAAGGCAGTAGTGGAATTCCTTTTTAAAGACATTTTCACTAGATTTGGAGTACCACGGGAGATTGATACTGACCAGGGTACACAGTTCACATCAAAATTGGTCAAGACTCTCACTAAATAGTACTAAATCAAACATCAGAAATCTACTCCTTACCACCCCGAAGCCAATGGTCAGGTGGAGTCCATAAACAAAGTGTTAGAATCCATCTTAACTAAGACCATTCAGTTACATCATAGGGATTGGGCTGACAAGTCGTTGGAGTCATTATGGGCTTATCGAATAACTTGGAGGAACGTGATAGGGCACACCCTATATGAGTTAGTTTATGGTAAACAGGTGTTGTTGCCTATTGAGTTCCAAGTCAAAACATTTCAGACTGCCACTCAACTTGGGATGAATCTTAATGAAGCCCAAGGACAAAGGTTAATGCAACTGCATGAGCTGGACGGATTAGATAGGATGAATTCCATTGAACCATGTTAGTGCAAGATCAGAGAGCTCATTGGCATGATAATTTTATTAAGAAGAATATTTTTCGTCAAGGAGATTGGGCCTTACTTAATGATAGTAAGTTCAAATAGTTCAAAGGTAAATTCTCCACTAGGTGGTTAGGTCCCTATGAGGTGGATGAGGTTCTCAACAATGGCTCAGTCTGCATTAAAACCATTGATGGAATTCAGACCTCTTTTTTAGTAAATGGCCACCGATTCAAGATTTATCACCAACCACTCTCCTGACAATAATTTCTGTAGGAGGTAGAAGGAGATCTAGAGATGGAGTTGGTCCATGAAAATGACCAAACTCTTGCTGGTTCATCTAGTTGATTGAGAGAGAGAGAGAGAGAGAGAGAGAGAGAGAGAGAATAATCAGTGGGCTATCATTTTTAATATCTTTAGGTGTTTCTCCCAACAGCCCATGTAGAATAAAGGAGAAATATGTATTGGGTAGCTTTATTCCTTTAACCAGACTTGACAGATTAATTATTGAAAAGGAGCCTTTCGAAGTCTTCTTTGGATGTTTTCATACTCTCAAAAATTGAAACTCCCGAGTAGTAACTGATCCAGGCTCGTAAAAACTACATGGGACAATGGTAGCCTAAGGATTCCTTGAGTACAGATTTATTCTTTTCCAGCCTTAAGGAAATATTTACGGAAAAGAAGCCCCTTGGAGTCTTCTTTCAGTGGTTCAGACTCTCTAAATATGACAACCTCGAGCAGTGGCTACTTTAGGCTCGTTAAAATTATAGAGTAGCAATAGTTAGCGATCTGTTGGGCATAGAATTATTCTTTTCTAGGATCAGCAGAATACTTACGAAAAAGAAAACCCCCTAAATCTTTCTTTCTAGTCATTTCAAGCACTCTAAATATGAAATTCCCCTAGAATTTATCATCCCTAGCCTGGTTAAAATATATGGGATGGTGAGCAGGTTTGCCATGTTCTGAAGGCAACATTCAGCAGATTTCATGACAGCACTTAAGGAGAAAATTTCATATTTTGTACTCCAAATTTTATGTACCTAGCAGCTTTCTATACTCTAATATGTAGAAACTAAAGTCTGCTATTATGAATGTATTTTAGGAACAACATTTTTAGAGCACATTTGGTGTTTATGCTTCATTTTCATAAGCATCGCTTCATGATCAGTGTCTGCTTTTACCATCAACCAAATATGGTCAATATCTACAGCTCAGCACCCTATATCATTTGAGTTAATAAGGTATGTGCTCATAATTTGTTTAGATTTAATTGTGAATAGTTAAAAATTTGTCAAGTGATATGCAACTGATGGTTCCCTAATCATTTCTACCCTTGGTTCCATAGTCGAGCTCTTACACACCCTGTCCTACTATCATTACCTTCTCCCTGGCATCATTCCTTAAAACACCCCTATCAATTCTCTCGGCTCATGTTAAATTCCCCCCATCATCCTAATCATTACCAAACTTCCCCACTTAAATCCCATATGAATTGTGGTTATTATCACACCTTCAGCCTTGTACTACCCCACCGTCATGATAACCATTCCCATGGAGGCACAATGAGGGTAGAATCATTGGCACGATGAGGGTGGAATCATTGGCATGTTGAGGGTGGAACCATCGGCATGATGAGGGTGAAATCATCGACATGATGGGGGCAATTCTCATCAACATCAAAGAAACCATTTGTCAATCATAAGGGAATTATATTCTTATTTCAGTGTTGCAAGCAGAGAGATAAAGTTTTCAGTTGGATTTTGAAATTGTGGTTTTACACAGGCATGGGGGTTGATCACCATGAGCCAACCTTTGGTCAATTTTCTCATCGCTCTGAATATCAACGATGCAAAGGAATTCTTGAGGAGCAGGGATGGCTACCATTTTTAAGAAAATTTCAAGGATATAATAATACAGTAGATTTGGCATTTGCTCAGAACTTCGATGGAGAGCAAGTTAAAGTTGGTAATTCAAATTTTAAGGTTACAAAGGAGTCTTTTAGCTACATTATAGGACTAACCTTTGTGAGTGAACCATTCTTCAAGGGTGGGCAATTACATATTCCAAATTGTGCCTCATTCCTCAAACCGACCTATCAGTCAATCAGCTGGACGAAAGGTATACTACGGAGTTGTATCGAAGAGAAATGGCACCCTCTGATCACCATGTTACAATGCTTTATTACCTGTGAGGGAAGGTATTCCATTGTGTTTTTATATCATATTCTCTTATTATCACATTTTGTAGAGGATAGTAAGATCAATTTCCTACATTTCTTGAGGTTAAGCTTGAACAAAATGTCTAAATGGGTGAAATCAGCAAGTAGGAACCCTGAGACAACCTTATATCACCATAGTCTTATTAAAATTGTAGTTTTTTATGAGCTTACAAAGTGACGGAGGTCTTGGGAAGACTTCCTGATTGAAAACTTCCCTAGAGAAGAGACTTAGTGCAAAGGTCGACAACGGTTGGTGGGACAGTCACTTAAGCATAGGAGGAAGACCTTGTCATAGCATTCCCAAATGTCACCTAACCCTACAGATAACCTTGTATCTCCTATTATTGAAACACCTCAGGAATCGACACCCTATTCTAATACTATGGAAGAGGGGACATCTTCAAAAGGCCGAAGGGTAAATAAGCGAATGAATAAGCAGAGGAAGAGTAGTAAAGACCGACCTGAGCCAGCTGATATTGTCGGGTCAAAAGGTGAATAACCCACATTGAAACCTCCTAAAGCTCATACAGGACCGAACCAAAGCCTAAGCGGAAGAAATCTCTTTTTCTAACCCCAGTACCATCAATGTCCATGGCAGAGACTTCGATCCAAGGCCACTAAAGAACTAGAAGCATGAACAAGCTTAAGACTCCTAAGGTTATAAATTATGAACATATTGATGTTATTTCCTCTCTTGACTTATATGGAAAGGAATTGCATTATTCCCCTGCAGAAATTCATGTCTTAATATCTACAACCAAAATCCCCTTCGACATTGCACAAGATTTGGAAACACAGTCCCTTGTCCAGTCCTCACCCAGCAAGAATCCTAGTCAAAAGGTTAGCAAAGAAGTTCAGCAAGTTTCCTCATGAGGAAAAGATCATAGAAAAACTTCAAGAGGCAGTGCCTCTCAAAAATCGAAAACAACCATGAAAACTCTGATTCCTATAGTAGAAGAAAACATGATGGTTCATCTAGTGAAGTTGCAGAGAAAGGTTGTTAAGCTTCGTAAGCAAGAAAACAAGTATCGAGTCTTATTTCAGTATGTTAGGAAGTTAACCATCAGATCAGAGAAACTAATCTTCGGTTTTATTCCCGGAATGATGAGATGAAGCGAAAAAACAAGCAGTTGATACGTTGGAAAATCTCCAAGATGAAACCCACCAAAAAGCCAAGTGATCAAGAGCTTGCTCTGCAGTTTAAGAAGTGTTATGTTCCAATTAAGCATGGGTTAGAGGTCTTGGTTAAGGTCGTTGGTCTTTGAATAGAATTTTTTTTGCTACCACGTCATTACTACTTTTGGCATACTATGGCAACAGGCATGAGGAAATGCATTCGAATCGGCATGGGGGGATGTTAGCGCCCATTTTTGTTCCCAATTTTCTGCCTCTCATCCCTACTTTCACCATATTTTGCCTATGAAAGTACTCCTATTACCTACTCTATCACCTACATCACTCCCTAAAATCCACTAGTACATAACTAACCAGTAAATGCACTTAACTGACATCGTTTTGCTATTTGTCATTGAATTTAAGTGAATTTTGAGTCATGTCCCTATATGATAACTATTTATTCATGGGTTTAGCTGGAAGCTTGGTGACATGATTGACAGGTCCACATGAATGGAAGGATTCCTCGTCATCCACATCGATCTCAGTTCTTATATTCAAACAACCGATCCTTGACCGAGTTCGAGATAGTCTGGCCAGGTGGACTCCTTCTTGTTTTGACGATCGAAGTTACACAGCGATCTGTGAGGACAAACACGATGCTTCCAGGACTGATTTTCTATGTTAAGTGTGATAACTCCAAGGTTTAAGATCTTCCAGATCACAATCAAAGTAGACTACTATCATAATGGCAGTTAGTTACTCTAGAAGGGAGTCGTTCGTTCTAAGTAAAGACAATACGATTTGGAGAAGATCGAGAAGTGCTTAGTTCATAGTTGCTAAGGTTTCCATAGTTAGTTAAATTTTTATTTTTACATTTATACAATCACCTTTAAAGGTCATGGTAATACAAAGACAATGCCAGTCGAGCTAGCTAGTTAAGAATTGTTGATGTTGATACATTGTGACTTATGTCAATTGGTTCTCAAACTCTATTTTGGAAATACATATGATTTCTTTCAAGTTGTGAGCCAAAGGCATTGTTATCATGGTTGATTGTGAGCTATATCTTTGATGTTTTAGATCTTTCCTCTGTTGCAGTGGACTAGCTTACTCCAGGTGTGGCAGGGCCCACCACCTTTGGAAATAAGCCCCATTAACAATTCAAATAGCTAGGTGTATGTGTGTAATTTTATAGTTTGAATCATATGTACTACAGTTATGAATACTAGTATATGATTTGATGATATGCGTGGTTCATTGCTTTATATATTACACAATTTAAAGATTGCTTTCTTGTGTTAAAGAGATCTGATTCATTATATACCCTGATTTTGTATTTTGATATAGATTCATGCTCTGTTACTTCATTCAAAGTCTCATTCGTTCATGCTTATAATTGGAGTAACCATGATAGGAAAATCAATCGATACTTGAAGCTATATAACACGATTTCTGTGCATTTATTTCTGTGTGTCTATCTCTATAACGAAGTTTATGATGAATGGTATGAGTATGAATATGGATTGGTTTTTTTATAATTGAGAGGTTCATTTATGGTGTGAGGTTTTGATTGTGATTTCATTCAAGATAATCGCTTTGAGTTATTAAAATTATCATAGGATAATTTATATATATTCTCGCATAATAGAGTAAGATTGATTTCCATTTCCAATATTGTAGAATAAATATTGATTTCAAGCATTGAACTATGTGATTTACATTCCTAGTACGATTTGATTCTTCATATTGCTTTGAGTTGTTTGGAAGATAGTAACATAGGATTTTATTTTACATCAGTAAGCTTAGATAACTTTGTCAAAGGTTTCATTTTCTTAGAGTCAGTCTCTGTAGCAATTCAAAGTGAAGTTTGGAAGGTGTTTCATTCCCAAGTAAAAGCATTTTGGTTTGAATGGATTGAAGATAATAGATTAGGGTTTGATCTTAGAGTTATAGTTTGGCCTCCCTATCCTATTTTGTTAGAAGTAAATAGATGCTTGGTCCTTTTAATAGCTAGAATTTTAAATCCTCGCTTAATATTTTTCCTGAAAGTGAATTTCATAAAGCCTTTGGTTTCAGTAAGATTGCCTTTTGATTGCAGAAATTTAGAGTAAGGAACATAATGGATTGAGTTAAGTTGATTTCCTTTAGATTTCTTATGTTTTCTAAGAATGAGATGAGTGCTAGTTTGCTTAATTAGCAGTATTTTTTTCCATCATTTTGTACTTAACTATCAAAGGAAAATTACATACTTTGAACTTAGTCTTGAATCAAAAATGTAGTACAACTCGTGCTTACAAGTCCTGGTCGACAATTAAATACTAGGAGGTTTAATCACTAATTAAAACTCTCAACAGGTGGGAAAGAATGCATCTATTGGTAATTTTGATCCCCTTAAGTCTTCCCTGTCTTTTTTCCTGAGATATATACCGGCTCAAACCTTCCATGTCCAACAAGAAAAGAAGAGGAGAGAGGGAATCCTTGCCTAAGGCCGCGTTCAATATGAAATAAGGAAGATGCATATCCATCAATAAGTACACTAAAAGAGACATTGGTAATGCAACACAAGATCCATCAAATGAAAGCTAAGGGAAAACCCAGATGAGTCAATAGCATTCTCAGGTAAAGCAAGCTTGTACGATCAAATACCTTTGATAAATATATCTTTAGGATCATACCTTTGAGCCTCTTTACCTTGATTGAATGGAGGACCTCTTAATAAGTTCCAACAGCTTCATGAATCTGATGACGATCAAGGAAGGAAAATTGTTCTGGAGAGATATGCTCAGATAAAATAGGTTTGAAATGGTTGCCAATAATCGTGGCAATGATCTTATAAATGTAGTTGCAAAGAGAGATGGGCCTAAAATCATTGAAAGTCTGAGATGAATCGGATTTAGGTATGACAACAATGAAGGTTGAATTAAAAGCATCATACATTCATCCACTTATCTGGCATTCTTCAATGACCTATAGTAGGTCATTGCCAAGTATTTCAAAAAAAGCAAGATAAAATTCCACAGCCATCCATATGATCTAGGGCTCTTGTATTTCTTGAACATTTGAGGGTACCTTCTAGTTCACCCATAGTTACAAGACTGACAAGTTCACTACATCTTCATAATTGAAAAATATGGGGAACAACCCTGCCACTTTGATAATTTCAGCAAATGTAGCATCCTGTGGTGCTTTGTAGAGCTGGATGAAATGAGAATTATTGAGAGTGGCCAATTGATTGAATGAATGTACCTGATATCTAGAATCATTCTCCAAATTCCAGATAGTATTAATGGACCACCACCCATTTTCAAATTGATGATAAAAAAAAAATTATTACTGTCCTCATATTGAAGCCAAATGTCTCGACTCCTTAGATGCCAAGTTTCCTCTTTGTCCTCTAAGATTCTTGACCATTCTACTTCAAGTTTGATAAGGTGATCTTTTGTTTCAACTGATTCAAATCTAGGCCATCTGGACCAACCAGGGTTACAAGATCATTTTTAATATCATTAAGAAGGTGATCATCCCTAGCATGTTTTTGTCTAGCCTAGTCAATAGATTTGTGCTTGAGGTAATAAATTATTTTAGCAAAATTCTTAGTGAGAGACTGTCCGAGAGCAGGGGGGAGTGCTTTCCAGTAATCAGTCACCATCTTGGTATGCTCCTCATCTTTTATCCAGGTTGATTTGAACTTAAAAGGTTCTTTTGGCTTGCGATCTGCACTTGTAATTTCAAGGTAGATGGGGGAGTGATCAAATAAACCACCCAATTCAACTCATTGCCTTTACAGGGATAATCAACCTAAAAGTGCTTCTTTGATGAGGAATTTTTCTAGCATTATGGAAATCAGTGCCTCATTAGTCCTTTGATTATGCCAGGTAGGTTGGAGTCAAGCCACGGGAATATCAATAAAGTGGTGATATTCCAACATAAGAGAAATGAAATCAGATAGTGGATCAACCTGGGCATTATGACCCCAAAATTCTACATGTCCAATGGAAAAATTAAGATCACCCACCAAGATTATGTTATTAGCAAGCATGTATGAATAATTTAGAAGTTTCTCCCAATATGTTATATGATGTAAACAGGGGCCATATACATTGATCAGTCTCAGATTCCTCCCAATATTAAAAGAAAAAATGTCAGACCCAATAATACCTCCCCCCCCAAAAAAAAAAATATTGAGGAGCTTGATAGCCCAAGGATTACAACCAAAAGCAATACCGTGAGAGCAGCCACAAACATAAAGAGCATGAAAATGTTAACCAGATACAAGGGCTTCAAGGGAAGGTATAATATGGTGAATGAGAGCAAGTGTTTCCTGAAGAAAAATGATATCCACCTTATCAAGTTCGAGCATTCTCCTAAAGGATAGTTTTTAGCGGGACTAGCCATCCCACTACAATTGAAAGATAACCACTTCATGGAGAAGTAGGGGGAGGGGAGGTTAATGCTATAAGTACCTTATTAAGGGAATGTTTTCTGCCATGTGCTACATCTGATCCTGCTTGGATGATAGCCTTTGATATTTGGGAGTGTCTGCCTCTGGTGCGTTTGCTAGACTTGGAGGGAGGGACAATGCCAATACCGCAACAGTCACTGGATGAAGATATCACCATGGAACAGAGGAGGTAAGGGTGTCTCATTTGGGAATCACCTGAAGTCTCAAAGGAGGGGAGGACATCAAGGATAACAATAGGAGTACCGAAGAAAATGGGAGGGGAAGAAACCAGGGAATAGGAAAGGGGGGAGTGGACAGAAGCATATGCAGGCATGAAATGAGAAATAGATGCACATATATGAGATACAAAAATAGTGGCATAAGTAAAAGGGGGAGAAGTGTAAGGATTACCTGAATTGATGGCAGCTGCGACCGCTCATGATCTGGTGATGCGAGGTGAGGAAGGGCGGACAAGTTCCACGCTCATACTATGTACCTGAGCAGATGTCTTTGGAGGGCACCCCACAGTCTTTGCATGCCTCTTATCTTGTGTTCCTGATGGAATTTCCACTGCATTTTGTTTAGGCTAAGATACAGAAGCAGAACTAGAAGAAAGCAGTGGAAAATCCTTATAGAGGTGCCTAATTTTATGACAATGGCGACATCTGTAGGGAACCCCCTCATAATCGAGGATCTAGATGTGACTAGTGTTCTGCCACTGAATTTGAAGGTTTTCCTCTAAACCTTGTCGTGTATCCAAATTAACCAAGATATGATCCATATCCACATTCCATGTGATGATATATGATTTATCGTAGTCTAGATAAGTCCCCAGAGCAGTCCCAATACATTTAAATATGTCCTCTGACCAGGAAGATGGACCCATATTGGGCTAGCCCCCAAATGCTCACATTTCGGGACAAATAGGGGACTCCATCTCTTAAGTAAGACTAGAGGAAGCTCAATGTGCCAGTATTTGGATAATACCTAAGGAACATATTCTGGGCGAAGATAAAATTATCCTCGTGATAATTTCACCACCAAGGGGAGATCTTCTAGCACTAGGCCCCAAATCTCCAGGATCCATTGTCTGAGACAGGCGTTCGTGCAAGAGCGCCCCCAAACCCAACCAACCAGTACCCTATCAGCAGTGTCGAGTATATCACCCATCTGTAAGTCATCATTGAATGTCAATGAGATATTCTTACTCCCGACCTTTATACTCTTGTATTTTTTAGCAGACTGGGTTGATTTTCATATGGAAGGATTAGTGGGGGAGTCAAATACAATGCCTTGACCTATACAGGCCCTAGTAGCCACTCCCAAATCAATTAATGGGAGGGAGGAGCCTTCAAAATACACAAAAGTAATAGGGCAAGAAATGAGAGATGGAGTGATGGGATAAGTTGGTGTCGATGAAAGAAAGCGCTGAGGCCCCAGATGTGGGGGATTTAAAGGGTAAGGTATCCCAGAGGAGGGTATACTTGAGATATCTAGCGAGTTAGATGATGTGGATGGTTCAAGGCAAGAGGCGAGGAACTACAGGGAGGCCAGTGAGGATGGAGAGAAGTCAGAGCATGACAAAAAAAAGGATGTGTCAAGTGAGCCAGAAGTCAGCAGGGATGATGAGGTATGACCAACTGGTGATGCAAAATGTTATGTTATGGTAGAGGGGTGTGAAAAAATGGATGCTGCGGAAACGCTAGGGTCATCTGCCAGCGTCGAAGGGAGATGCAGAGAGATGGTAGAGGAGCTGACCGGGAGAGGTGGAGGGGAAACCGTTCATATAGGCACTGATTCAAAGGGATCCTCGATGTAGTCTACCATTTCAACATCCATCTCATCCGACAAACAATGATAGAAGATCCGCAAAATGTTCCTTCCTGCCAACATATGCCCAAACAAAAATTCGATGAAACCCTAGGTGCCAAAACAATGGAAATTTGAAAGTGTCAGCAGAGTGTTGCAATCGCCAAGGTAGGTAGTGTAGGGTCTTAGCAGCAGTCACGAACTGAAAGAGCCCTAGATGTGTGTAGCCGAGAGCCTAAGGCTTGAGATCACAGAGTCATCCCCCCCAGAAAGTTATTGTTATTAAGGTAGAGGTTCATCAACATATATCTTATAATAGTATTCTTATAAATTAAAATTTGATTAGTGCATTTGTATATGATGTTTAGATTAATTTGTTATATTATCATAGTTCGCATCTCTTCATTATAATATTTAATCATCCATATATTTAATCAGTGGTGTAACATTTCATAAAGACATTGGATAACACAATTGAATAAATTAAAATGTATGTTATTATATATCAGTAAGAGGTTCTTTTTCATACAAAATAGGATTGTTATTAGCAACCCCTTGTCTTTCAATTGGGACACTATGTCGATTACATTAAACAAAATGTTTGATTTTCATAGAAAATTATTTCAAAAAATAAAACAGGTTGCATTGATATCCAAATACATCATCATTCTTCATTGGACTTGTTGTCATTGATCGAAATACTTCGATGACTTAGGTTATTTGGAGGAATTTTTTTTTATTCCATCGATTATTTTCATCTTCTTCAAGTTCCATCTACAAACATAAAAATAAAGTGCAACGAGTGTATCTACATTGGTGAGAATAATGAAAACTAAAATAAATAATATACATCAATGTAAATTGAATAGCAATGTACCATAGAAAGAAGTGACTCATAAACTATGAACATGGTTTCAAAACCAAGTCTCATGCCTTTTTGCAACAAGTCTTTTGTTGGTGTAGTTCCATACTTTGTTTCTAACATGTTTTACACCCCATTATAAATCATAGATTTAATATAAAGGATTTTTTTGTTCTATTAATTATAAACTCTGAGAAGTAAAACAACATAGATACTTACAAATTCCACAATTAATTTTTGATGTGCCACCATATAATCACAACCCTTATTTAACCCAATGTCAATCAATTCTTTCGATGGCTCTTCTTTGTATGTTAGCATCTATTTGAAGACATTCAAGGTTGGTTGTTGTAAAACAACTTTAAAGATACAAAAATGAAACCTTGAGTTGCTATAAAAAATATTAACAATTACTCACAAACTTTGAAATCAACCATTCTCTTCCTTGTCGTCTTATTTTATGTGTTGAATGAGTTCCATTTTGATTTCTTTTCTACAAGAAAATACTTGAAAATTAATATTTAATGCTAGACTATTTTTTACATGTACAAAATCAATCATGATTACATATATTTGAAGCATGTTGTTGTTGAGATGGATCCTCATGTGATGCAATTATGTCCATTTCTTTGACCATCTCCTTGTAAACTCTTTTGGACATTCCTACTGGCATGTTTTTCATATGAACTCGTTGATCATTTGGGATTTTCATAATCTTCTTAAAAAAAGTAATAAACTTTTTTTATATTGATATGTGAAAACTAGATATAACAAAATTGATATTAATAAATGAATGGTTTGTACTAATATATAAATATAATTCTAGAAAATTATTTTAATTAGAAATATTACCTTTATAATTATTCTTTTTGTTGTTGTATGTTTTTTCTATTGCAAGTCTGACATGTCTCATTGACCATTGCTCTAGAAACACTTCATGTAGTTTAAATATAATTTGGTTCTTAGAACCATTGGATTTATTTTTGTATTTTAAGTGAAAAGTACATTTGTACATTTGTTCCACTAGATCCCTCATAGTTTTGTAAAAAAAATCCCCCTTCCATTAACCTTCAACATCACTCCAGATCAATTTGATGGAGACAGTGTCAGTAACAGGATGATCTAAAGGACTAGTAAAGTTTAATAGAACACATCCATATTTTTTTTTGATCAAACAGCAATGGCTTCTACCACACTTCTATCGCTGCCCAATGCTTCCAATTCTTCCAATTCCTCCTCCCGCAGTGCCACGTTTGTGAGGATACAGAGCACCTCCCCATTGAATCCCTCCATTACTGCCAAGCGTTCCACCAGGTTTCAGGTGCTCGCTTCCACAGATGGATCCTCTCCTCCTGCAGCCCCGGCAGAGGAAGAAAATGCAGCAGCCCCAACGGCAAAGCCTCCTCCCATAGGACCCAAGCGCGGTACCAAGGTCAATATCTTGAGACAGGAGTCGTACTGGTGTAAGGGCATTGGCTCAGTGGTCGCAATTGATCAGATCAAAGCCCTCACTACTGCGCCTACCACAATGGCGGGTTCGTCTATTTCGGCTTTCATAAGTGAAGCCGCTAATCTGATCAATTTTAAAAACCCCAGACCCACCATTGATCAATCAGATCAGGCTCTCAATAGATAGATCGGCCACGATCTTTCAGGTCTGACACCCCGGATGGAAAATCGCCATGGCAGATCTGCTCTGGAAAGCACAAGAAGCCCTGGCACTGGGTCTAGGCACTTCATTGACTCTTTTCATATCCAAATTTCTCAGCCTACAGGCAGAACCATCCTGCAATGGGTCAGTTCTTCAGATCTGGTGTTGGATCTCAAACTGGATCTAGAACGGCGGATCAGGATCCTTCAGGCTTTCAGAGACTTCTCTTTCAAGGAAAACAACTTGAAGACCTTCTTCCCCTCTCTTCTTACAGCATTACCAGAAACAGTTCTTTGGTGTTATCCCTTCGTTTGAGAGGAGGTGCAGCGGGACAACCATCCTCAGCTCCTCCTTTCTCTTACAAAGATGCAGTACACTCTGAGATTCCCAAACCCCCGGTAGGTCCTAAACCTAATCCTTTCTTGGTGGACAAGATAGAGGAAGTTCCCTCTGTTGATATCACCAATGAAGGTCCTGCACACCTACTCCAAGTTGCAGAAAGAGCCATCATTTGCAAATTTAATGAAATGTGGTCGCGATCTCAGGATCTTTATGCATGGATCCATGCAAACTGGACTCATCATCGCAAGATCAGTTTCTGTTCAAAAAGATACTTCATTGTTCTATTTTATGACAGTAAGCATTATGAAAAGGCTTTAGAAGAGGGCCCTTGGTTCATGGGAACTGTAGGGCTCTTCTTGACTCCTTGGTTTCCAGATTTTGATCCAGCGACTGTTGTCATTACCAAGACACCTGTATGGATCAGGCTTCCAAACTTACCTGCCCACTTATGGCGTGGTGCTACCTTTAAAGCCATAGGCAACACCTTGGGCAGTTTCATTATGGCAGATTTCTGGCGGGAACAGAAAGGTCTCTACACATATGCCAGAATATGTGCAGAGTTAGATTAGAGCAAAGGACTTCCAGAACAAATCAATCTCAAGATAAACGACTATATCTGGACCCAGACACTGGATTACGAAAATACTGCATTCCGTTGCCGCAATTACCACCAATCAGGGCATCTGCAGAACACCTGCCCCTCTCTCCTGGCAAAAAAGAATAAGGATAACTTCCCCAAGCCCAAGTCCAAACGATGGGCTCCTTGCTCTCCACCTTCAGTCGTGGATTCTGATCCCTCTAGCTCTAAAGATGAAGGTAGCGATACAAATTTGGATCAAGCCCCTCATTCCGTGGTCCCTTCCACCGATGGTCCGGCGCATTTCTCCAATACAGTCATCGCCCAGAAAAGCATCCATTTGACCTCCTCCTCTGATTCAGAAAAGGAGGGCCCACCGGTGGAGATCCCCAATCTTCAAGTTGTTATGGCTCATTCACCCCAGGATGGTTGGGTTGAAGTCAAAAAAAGGAAAGGGAAAAAGCTTCGTGTTGAGGCGTCTGCCCATTCTGGGTAAAAGTCAGTCTTTTTGCTTCCAGCTATATGTTGTAGCTTCTTTCTTGTTTCACTCCTTCTCCGTAACCGAGGTTGATAGTCCTATCATTTCTAGTTGCTGGTTTTCTATCTCTCCTGATTGTATCATCTTGTACCATATTTTTGATTAATAGAATTAGTCTAATTCAGGAAAATAAATAAATAAATAAATAATATAAAAATAAAAATAAAATAAAAATAAAAATAAAATAAATAAAAATAAATAAATAAAATAATAAAATAAAAATAAAAATAAAAATAAATAAATAAAAAATAAAATTAAATTAAATTAATTAATTAAATAAATTAAATTATATATATATATATATTATATATATATATAATATATATATAATATATATATATATATATAATATATATATATATATTATATATAATATATATATATATATATGTATATAATATATATAAAATAAAATATAAATATAAATAATATAAATATAAATATAAATATAAATAAAAAAAATAAAAATAAATAAAAATAAAAAATAAAAAAATCACTCCAGATGAGCGAAGGACCAATTCATCGTCATTTACTTGTTCTATAATTTTTCTTTTCTTAGAACGACATTAATCTATTCCTTCATTGTTACTCCCTATGGAACATTAAACATATATGAATTAATATATTGCTTGAAACATGTTATCTAATATTCTTAAGTATATTATTGTTGGCTTAGTAGGTCATGACCCAGGTTCAAAGTTAGTTGCACCAAACAAAACCCTACACAACTGGCCTTTTCAGCATCAATCCATGGTACGCAGACTGAAGTCTCACCCAAATCAGTATGGGGGGATGTTGGAACCAAGTTTCTGCACCTTGAGATCAACATGTCGCTTTGTACCCTAAATCTGCCTCCGTGCAGATCGATAAGCCCTTATGGCTTATTGATGTAATTTCCTTCAGTTAACCTCTAGACCTCCGCAAAGGTCTACGACTGGATTTTGTGGACCTTGAACAGGTCAATTAGCTACTTACGCGTATTATAGATTACTCTTAACCCATTATTTACTCGGGTCTTCTTAAGTGTTCGATAACTTTAATAGAAAGCTTTATAATCTTTGTGTAAACCCTTAATATCAATTGCGTTCAGATAAAAAAATAGATTAAATAAAGTCGCGCATCTATACATCATTATTTTATAAGACCATTATTCATCACAACATAAAGCACATTCATACATAACAGAAGTAAAGAGATGAAACACTGGATTTTCTGTAATAATCTTCTTTATTGATATTCAATTAAGCTTACAGACTCAAGACTTCCCTGCACACTCAACTATAGGGGGCCATGCACTCAGCTACGGACTTCTACTCTAGGCCTCTGCGCACTTAGCTGCAGAGCCTCTTCCCCTCTAAGACTTCTATCTCTACGCTATACTTCTCCATTCGTACCCATATACAAAACTTCTTCCTTCTTCTTGACTTAGAATCTCTAAGACACACCTACTTATACAATCCCATGGTCCGCGGGCCATGGGTAAATCTCCAAAAAGCTGACTGAACTTACATAGAAGAGGGTAAAACCCGTTTTGACTCTTTAACTATCTACGCACTACACAACCACAACTTGTGGAGACATTACATGTTTGTACATGAAAACTTGGGCTTTTGCCCCAAAATTGACCTAGGGGACCACATCCCAACAGGCCCCCAACACAAAGGTCATGACTCGCCCTTGAGTCACTCAGCTAGCATAGAGATCTTACTGCGAAGATCCCCCAGCTCTACCTGTACCACTACTACTTTAGCCGCACTCTGCATGATTGCCTACTTCACTTGTTTGACCAACTGTTCTATGGCTGGTCCTACATTGTCCTGCCTGATCTTCTGCTGAGTAAGCTGCAAGTTTGTCATTTTCTCTTATATGTTGGTGGATACTTGGTAGGCTTCTTCCAACCAAGAATTTAGTTGTGCCTTAAGGACTACTTCCTTTTTCTATGTTGCTTCTACTTGTGCCTTAAGGGCTACTTCCTTTTTCTTGCGTTGTAGCCACTGTGCGCACCATCACCCGCACTTCGTCGTACTGCTGCTGAAGCTCGCAAGATTCTTTTTTCAATCTCTGCAAGTTGGGATCTTCATGTTGGTTCATCACTACCTCCATGGCCTACTCAAATAGAGTTGTGCAATCTGCTACCACAACATCGACAATAGCTACTCCATCCTTAACAATGGCTTCGCGTTGTTCCCTAACTTTTGGCGAGGTCAATGGCTGTGGCTTGAGCTCCAGTTCAGTGATTTTCATGTTCAACTCGAACGAAACTCTAGCCACCTCAACCTTAGCATCGCACACACCCACTGCAAGTTCCTGATCTTGGCCTCCAGTAGCGCCTCCTTAGGCATGTTCAACTCTGGCATTGTCCTACAAGCCTTCGCCACCGTAGCTGCCAGTTGGGTGCTTTGTCCCTGGATCATCTCTTTTTCTTTCAAGGCCTCTGTCTTCTCAGCAAACATCTACCCATTGTTCACCCAGAATTCGCTAATCAAGTTAAGAGTGCGCTGCTCCCGCACTCTGAGCTCCACTGTCACACCTGACTGGAGCATGTGAAGATACTTGTTGGGGACTGCTACCAAGTTGAGGCTGATGTTCTTTAAAGTACTCATGATGACCTTGTCATCGGCTGCTTCCACGCTTAAGGATACTTCTGGTACTGTGACTGTCTAGCGATCAACTAACCTAGCCATCTTTGTTGCTTGACTGGTCCCTGGTGCTGAGATCATATGTGTGGTGCTCACCTACCCTATGCCCACCTGAATCCTACTAGTCTGGATCTGCAACTCGTGCAAATCCTTTTGAATCAAACTTAGCAACTGATTGTGCTACTATTTGAAATGTTGCAATAGTTCTACCATGGTATTGCGCACCTTATTTCCGATCTCATCAAGATAACCTTATGTTAGTGTGATTGGATCCAGTGATGGCTTTGTTGCCTTGGTCTTCTTCTAGGATCCCTCCTTCTCCTACCCTTGTACCGTTTCACCCTGAATGGAGTGCTTTGTCCTTCATCTTCGCCACCACCCTGCTTTGACTTCTCTTCTTCCTCTGTCTGGGGCGAAGGGGATTGACCGCTCCTCTTAGAGTCACATTGCTCTTGTTCAGCCTGCTACTTCACAGCATGCTCCTTTTACAGCTGGGCCTTCTCCTCGTCAACTTCTGCACTTCCTACTTCCTAGCCTCCTTATTTTATTTTTCTGCGGAACCCCCCGTGCTTTTGCTAGTACCTACGGAAAGATCATATGGAGAATACTAATCTGTCGTTCAAACTTTGATAGTCTCCTGAATGGCATCATTTGTGGCAAGGTAAGGTAGATCATGTTGAAAATAATACTGAGAGGGGGGGGGGAATCAGTATTATCAAATTCTTTCCTGTATGCCTTTCTTAATTCAAACTTCAGATATGTATTATTAACTTGTATGTCAGTACCATATAATAATGAGCATGAAACAAGAAAAACAGATAGTCACACCAAAGAACACCAGATATAAGGTGGAAACCCAATGTGGGTGAAAACCACCTGCTGCAATATGTCCTCTATCTTTTAGAACTTTTTTTACATGATTTTGTACTGGTAGCAATCGTCTTACCAGTACGCAGGCTACAACCTGCAGAGAGCTACAACTCTCTCTCGTTTTCCAGTCTCTCCTGGAAGGGAGCTACAACCCCCTACTTCTTTTCTTACAAGGACCACTTTTCATAAACATCAAATGATCATCAAGTACATGTAGATTTCACTGTCAACTGCAGTAACCAGATCAACAAAACAGAACTAAACCCAGAACACCTTATCAATAGAAAAATTCAGTCAATAGAAAGTCATGAGACAGATACGCAATTTTCCTTTCTTTGGCCTGCGCCGCTACGCACTTCACCTTCTAATTCCCTGTGTATACCCGCAGACTTTCTTATGCTGTGCCGCGTGCCCACGCACTTCTTCTTCTACCGCGCTGCGTACAGTACGCACCCAGATACACTATCGCGCCGCGTACTGCCACTGTAGTCACGCACTCAGAAAAACTAACGCGCCGCATACTTTTACTGTGCGTACGCACCTGAACCACAGTTGCGCTGCGCACCCATGCAGCCCTTCTTCTTCTGCTTCGACGTACCCACGCAGTCACCCTTCTTCTGCTCTGCGTACCTACACAGTTACCCTTCTTCTGCTCTGCGTACCCACGCAGTTCACCTGTTTCTGCTCTGCGTACCCACGCAGAGGCATCGTTAAACACCTACGTACTTCTGATTAGGGCCGAATTTACAGATCACCAGTGTGATATAGTTAGTCGAATGCCCAGATCTGATCATGTGCTCGAGAGATCACCCTTCACAGATTCGCTTTCCACTTCACTTTCATATAGATCAAGCTTTTGAACCAATAACCCAATATTTCAGATCTTAAGATATTCAATTTGCAAAAGATGCTTAGCCAAGGGATCTCCTTTGCTTTATATAGGCAAGCTCCTCCTAAAATCATGGATCATTACCACGAGCCAAAACCATAATAACACAAATATCGTCGGCTAAATACCAAAGTTTAAACATAAGAAACCCCACGTGTGCTTTTCTCTGCCTTGAAGTGAGTGCACTGGAGGTACGCACCTCCTGAACAGTTGACCTGCGTGTCTGGCCGCGGTCCCTTCATGGTGTACCTGGGGTACGCATCTTCTGAACTGTTCTCCTGCGTACTTCTTAATTTTCAACATATTGAGAGCCTTTCCACGGGTGTTGCCATCAAGTACAGCATCTGTAACATATAGCCATACCAGAAACATAATGCCAACAATCTCCCCCTTTGGACTTGATGGCAACCTTAAAAACTTCAGCGTCATTCTCCCCCTTTGACATCAAGGGCAAAGGGTTATGCTCCCCCTAAGAACATGCTCCCCCTGAATATGAACCAGATCTGCAAAGAAGAACCATAATCCACCAAACACCATCAATGACCAAGAAAGAGATAGAGACATATTGCAGCTATATTCAGACCGGCTTCCATGATCTCCTTTTGTACAACCTCCATAATGCCAAAAATTCATTAAATGCTCCCCCTGAACCTGTGCCGCAACCCAGCACATGTACGCATATACCTCAGATGAACCATGCGTACAACCAACAATCAGAAAAGTTTCAACAATAAGATGATGCATCAAAAACCCCCAGCTTTTGCCTGAGGTATTCAAAAGTTTCCCTGGGCAATGGTTTGGTGAGAATATCAGCAACTTGTTCCTTAGAAGGAACATACTCCAACTTGAC